>JAHPZR010032178.1:0-29020 GCA_019787425.1 Platygyra sinensis | reverse complement strand
TAAAAATAATGACTGCTGGATGATATATACCTCTCAGATGAACTGAATTCATTGGTGATCACCTTTGGTAAAGGAACATCTGAAGATTTCAGTTCATCAAGTATATAATCCTGTATAGTATAAACTCATTTTTAATTTTCAAAGCAGGGTTAAATCTTAAAAGGATACACTGCTAATAAACTATAAGAGTTTAGCGGATATATCTGATTTTACATAACACTACAACAACAACATTTGGTTTCTCTGTAGTCCCATGGGTAGGTAAGAGGGCAGATCCCCTGATTACTTCCAGAAAAATTGGATAAGGTTGGGTAGGGCCCGCCTCCCAAAAACCCTTATGTGCCATCCTCCCTTCCCTATTTTGATCACCAGACAAAAGAATCTGATACCTTATTTATGGCCATTGTGGCTGGCACAGCTGCCTTAAACATAATTTACAAAGGCGTTTTGTTGATGGTCTTCTCAAGAATGCTCAAAAAAGGGGTTAGTGTTTTCTTCTAAAAACTTGTTTGACACCCAATACAAGACTTAAGAGTGCTAAAACCGTAGCCTACAGTCATGTATTTTTACCAAAATGGCCAAAACCCAATACTCTACAATGTATTATGATCAAATGGCTGA
The DNA here is from genome assembly GCA_019787425.1 of Platygyra sinensis. NCBI lineage: Eukaryota > Metazoa > Cnidaria > Anthozoa > Scleractinia > Merulinidae > Platygyra > Platygyra sinensis. Next base: position 28,399 of record JAHPZR010032178.1, on the reverse strand, counting down.
AAAAACAATACCCCTTGGACACACACATGCCTATAATACATGCAGCCCATGTGAGGAATACCCACCTTAAGTACAGTATGTACATGTAGGTAGGCCACCTACCCCCAAGCATTTCAATGTCCCAAGTTCTGGAATTACTGTCTAGGGAGAGTGTGGCTAGTCAGGGACCCCTGCCCTAGAGAATGGGGAAATGTAAAAAAAATTGCAGGTGTTTGAGGCCCTTTTATGTACCAGTCAATTCTAAAACGCCCATACCCCTCCCTACCCCCCCCGCCCCCCAGGCAATCCCGGGCATTTGGCTTGCGTTGAGCTCCGTACAGTGAGGAATTTGACCAAATTCCCCACCCGTGGGCATTTGCTTCCCGCAAAACGTCTGTCAGCGGTCGGAACAAAAGGATTTCGCAATTCTTTGATTCAGCACGTAAGCTGCGTTGACGGGTCATTGCTCTTGTTGATTCCCCGTGGGTTTTCTGTTGTTGTCGTTTTATATAGTTTTATCATGAAAATATGCCTTTGTTTAAAGCGTGGAGTGAAGACAAGCTGAACAAGAAATTCGTAGTGGCTGAAAATTTTGCAGAACTTGTTTACAAGGTAAGCGATTCTTTTTCTTCCCAAAGGTAAGCGATTCTGTTTTCCCTGGAGGGTGGGGGATTTGACCCTCTTTGAAGCTCTAACGGATGAGGCATTTGACCGTCTAAACTGGCAACATAGCAGGAATTTGACCAAAATTTTCATCCAAAAGTGTTCATCGCCAAGGATCCCTAGCAAGAGCTTTAAATTGTGGTACCATTGGAGGTGTTTAGCCCCATAAAAACTATGACAGAAGATTTTTTGTTTCAGTATTTGTACATCATAGGGGTGGAAAAAGGTTTCGGAGCGAACCCTGTCGTTTTTTTCAGGGCTTACCGTTCCCCTCCACCCCCCCCCCCCCCCCCCCCCTCCCACCCGCTCCTTCCCGCACCCCACCCCGCACAGGGAGAGCGGCTCCTGTCAGTTGCTGTTGTGCTTAAGAACTCAATACAATTGCTTGAATATATCGCAAAAGAAAAGAAGATGACACCTACCTCTTCCTGATCTGTTGTGTTGATAACTAGGACTAAAGAAATCGACGAAGGATCGCTTGTAACACAGTGGATCTTCAGAAGTTTGTGACCACTCTTTCTATACTCAATCCCCTGTGAACCAAAATCAGCGAAAATTGAAGTGAAAACAAATAGAAGATACAACCCTCGAGTGCTTATTCACTTACTTAGCTGTGACGAACAAGCCATCATCATCCATAAGCTCAAGAAACATCGCGTTTTCATATTCCGAAAGTGGCCGCCATCGCCGCCATAGAAATTTTAACGCTGACCAGTCCATATTAGCCCCAGGACCGCTCGACCCTGAACTGAAGAATGTTCAATTCAAATCCAGCTTTTACATTCCCAACAGCCTTTTGGCCGCGTATGCAAAATTGCATACGCTCGAAAAACTTTGTAAAATTCTCGTATTGTTCGTAGGCCTTCGTGCTTTTGGCTGTGGTTTGTCTAAGTTCTAAAGCAATCACATAGCGAGTTTTCTCTCCGAATTGCAAATATAGCCTCCGTATCTCTTTTCGAAAATCACATCATATTGCATAGCCTCTCGAGCCAAGCGTCAAAGATCAAAGACTTATGATGAAGCTTTACAGCTTTTGTTCGAGGAAGGAAGCGAACATGGAGGGATGGATTGTGGTGAGGAGTCCAAATTAGACAGAGAGCTTGAAAACTTCAGTAAATTATCGAGGTAAGAAGACAGTACTAAAGGTAGAGAAACGAAGTAAAATTACCTTTTTGCTTGATTTTTTTTTTGTTTTGCATACGAATCCTTGCCTTTTGCCTTCAAACGACCCTGAAAAATTATATTTTTAACTGTTAATCAAAGTGCATTGAGTTCAAAGATCATTTGGAAGCAACATAATAAATTATTTAAGCAATAGACCACAAGTTTCTCCGGTTTATAGGCTGATAAGCCACGCGGGATGTTAGTAGAACACGAGAAGATGGCCGTAAATCACAAGCCGCAGGCGAGTGATCTACGAATTATTTGAGTAAAGTAAAAAGTAAAGAGCAAAACACAGAGTCTAATCAGGCCAAAAAGCAATATTAAGCGATACAAAGCCTCAGCTAGCGAGAAAAAACACAGTACTAGTTAAGCAGACCAAAACGCAACCAGGCAGGAAAACACACAACGAAGTATGGTCTAAAAACTCAACTATGCAGAGAAAAACAAAACAAAGCAGCCTTAAAATACAACTAGGCAGAACAAGATACAACTAACTGAGGTCAAAATGTAACTAGGCATAAACTAAACGCAACTAAGCACGCCAAACGCAACTAGGCAGAAGAAAACACAACTAAGCGGTCTAAAAACGTAACTAGGCAAAAAAATACAAGCAAGCAGACCCTAAACAGCAACTAGGCAGAGAAAAAAAAACAAGCAATTAGGCAGAGAAAAACAACTAGGCAGACCAAAACGCAACTAAGCAGAGAAGACTGACACGACTAACCAGACCAAAACGCAAATATTCAGGGGAAAAAACAGCCGAAAAAAACGCAGCTAAGCAAAGAAAAACGCAGCTATACATGTAAGCAGACCGAAACGCAAGTAGGCAGATACAAACACAACTAAGCTCACCAAAAACGCAAGGACGCAGAGAAAAACACGACCAAGCGGTCTAAACACGCAACTAGGCAGAGAAAAAAACAACAAAGAAGTCTAAAAACACAACTATATAAGCAGGTGAAAAGGCAAATGGGCAGAGAAAAACAGAACTAGGCAGTCTTAAAACAAAACTAGACAGAGAAAAACACAACTGTGAGACCCGAAACCACAACAGGATATTGAGAGGAAAACGCAGCCAATCAAATCAAAATGCAAATATGCAGAGAAAAACACAACTAAGCTAGAGCAAAACAATCAGCTAAGCATACCAAAGCACAACTAGACAGAGAAACTAAGCTGAGATCAAAGCGCAACTGATAGGCACTGAGAGAAATATTCAACTAAGCCTGAGGCCAAAACGCAAGTAGCTAGGCAGAGAAAAACATAACTAAACGGACCAAAACGTGAACAGGAAGATAAAACGCAACTGAGCAGGGTCTAAAAATATGGCTCGATGATAAAAAAGAATTTTAAATTGGCAGCCATTTATGAAAAGGGATGCTGGACAGCCTCCTTTTTCTGTCTTGATATCTCGACTTCAGGTAATCTATAGTGATAAATGAGTGATGGTGAAATTGCAGCTCGGTAAATGTATGTATGAAAGTAATGTGACACGAGCGTGGGACATAGAAAAAATCTGAGTCCCAGTAGGATTTGAACCCATGACCTTCCGAGCATCCGCCCGGAGTTTGAAAGGTCATGCGTTCAAATCCTATCGGGACTCAGATTTTTTCTATGTCCCACGCTCGTGTTACATTACTTTCATATATTCAGGTAATCTGTTTGTTAGTAGTTCCCAGGCATCATTGATTGGTGAATTTATGATAAACAGACTTGAATCTACGACCTCGTGCTTTGACTATTCGTGAGTACACATAGAACCGTTCGTAGGGAATATATTCGTTAATTCAAAAAGAGACGTTCCGAGTTTGATTATTTTGAAGTAGTTTTCTCCGAGGACAGTGACGAAAACACGCCATTTTTCACGCATAATTCTACAGAAAACACGTGTTAAATAACGAAATACCTGTCAACATATAGTGGACACAGATCAAGCATATGACGGAAAGCGTCATATTTTAGATAGGCTCGATTTCTCGGCCGCTCTCTCGTGTCTGGTCTACCCTCATTTCTTCCGGGGAGGAGCGTGGGCTCATTTTCCGAGCAGCGGCTGGTAATCAAGAGGAATGACTGAGCAAGATGGCAGGATTCGATGTCCCGTGAACAGAAATCTTAAAAGATTTTAATTTCCCACATTTAATTTTTGTTCATTTTTGGACAATGTGTATAATATTATAAATAAAATCTGTTTCTGGAAAAGTAAGGGTCACCGATCACAAATCGCTATTGTTAACTATTGATTGTAACACAATTCAATATTTACGAAACAACTGTACATGTAACATTCATTGTCCAGTGCCAAAGAATATCTCCCCAGTCCGTACATGAAAGACTGAGGGCGATATTCTCCTTATTAAACTACTGCCCGAGTCACCGTGAGTGTATTATTTACAAGTTAACACACTCAGCGAGTAAATTATCGGGATTTGCCTGTACGATCGAGTTCACTAACAACAAACGAGAAATTTCAATACCGCACTAGTTAGCCGAGTGCGGTATTGAAAATTTCGAGTTTACTGTTAGTGAACGAGTGCAGGTAAATCCCGATAATTCACGAGCAATGTGTGCGTTAACATTTTTATTATTCAAATCGAATACACTGCAAACAAAAATCGATCGTCAAACTTTGAGTCACCCGAAGCCATGGTGTAATGACAGTGGTGTATTAAATTTACACCACGGCTATTACACCACGATAATGACGTCAAGGAGGTTGTTTCGTCACAACCCAGTGACACGTGGTCCAAATCAACCAATCAGAAAATCGGATTTCGTGCAGTGTATGAAAGTTGAACAATAAATTATTTTACAGTCTGCGTTTCCCATGCAGTTAGCTAAACCGGCGGCATCAAGGTCGTTATAAAATGTCAATAAATACTCGTGGGTGACCCGTGGCAAGATATTATGATCTCTTGCCCGCGTGTATCATGTACGGGGAAATCTGCATCCGACTATTATTCAAAACAAATACTAATCGGAACTTAAAAAAACAGTGTCATGTTTTGTGCACGTCGAAATTTGACATCTTTAAAACTCCTGCAGGCGTATTTATGGTGGTCACATGATTCGTGACTTCACAGGCTAGCTCAGGATGATTTCTAAAATGGGGCAGGGATAGTGAGCTATCGCGAAAAACTAATCATGAGAAATTTTTAACCACTTTCTAAGACAGCTATAGCTATTTGTCCTGAATGGACGAACTCCTCAATTATTTAAGGCTATATATGGAAATACGTATGGTTTATTGACCAAGTATGAGGTCAAGATGCAAGCTGGGTATTGCATGGCCGAGTTTTAATTTTTGTGTGTTTATGGACCGAGACGGAGTCGAGGTCCATAAACTCGCAATAAAAAAACGAGGCCAATATCCAGCCATCTTGACCGAACAAGCTTGGTCAATAAAGGATTTATTATTTGGCTTAAGGGGAAATCTTTCTCGCGGGACACGGCTTCAACTGGATATTAAACAATTAGATTGTGAGCTCGAGATTTTTATCGTGTGATAGTTGACGAGGGCGAAAGCCCGAGTCAACTATCACACGATAGAAATCGAGAGCGAATAATGTAATTGTTTTTGTACAAATCTACTAGTTGTTCAAAGCTTAATCTAAATCCTCTTAACAGATACCTCGAAAATGCCAAAGGCGGCCTCTAGCGCACACAACTACGCTACTCACTATCTGTCCTATTATGGCTCTTGCTATCACTGAATAGATAGTGAGTAGCGTAGCTAATCAGAGAACGGCATTCGTTATAGAACGCTAGTAGATTTATACTAAAAACCGTAAGCATTGTCTCCCTCCCGTTTGTCCTTGGGAGATGGGTACAGCGACTGGTTGGCCAATGTGTGAATCTTGTGTTCCGTCCATCTCTGGGGCATCATTTCGTTATTTTCTAATTTTGAGTTGCGTTTTTCCAGGCGGAACTTGCGACCGAACATACTGGAAAAAGCGCTATGAATCTTGCTGTTCATACAAATGTATAACCAAGGGTTAATAGCGCTGTTGTTGTAGCCGAACCAGTAGCAGGCCACCTGGACAACTGGTAAATCCTTGGACCCTTCCGTTACCGCCAAATACAGCTGAAACACTTGCCCGGGGAGCCAACAGAGAGCAAACACACTGAAAACAATGATAAGCATTCGAAGCACTTTCCTTTTAGTCATTTGCTGCTGTTGGCGGTTTTGTTCGTCGTCTCCTGGTACCTCATGGAACCACAACTTGCGAGCAGTTATGGTGTACAAGATTGAAATGATAAATACCGGGAATAAATAATTGATGGTAAAAAAGTAAATGTAAAGTCCCCGAGTGACTTTTGATGAGTCTCCTAAAATAGAAAATTCGAAAGCGCATCGATTGTTCGAATTGAAGTCCGCCAGAACTGGAACGATGCACATGAAAGCCATGGATAAGATCCACACCACTGGTGTAAGGATTTTAGGACGTCGAAACCAAAGAAGGCGTCGGAATGGATAGACAACTGCGTAAAATCGATCGACCGCCATAAATGTCAGGCAGATAATGGATGTACTTATCGTGAAAAATGCGATGAATAACACAGTTTTGCACGTGATTTCTCCAACAAGACCACCCATTGGCCACACACCGTGCGTGTAAAAATCTGAAATGGTGTAAGGAATCACAACCAGGGTGACCAGCAAATCCGCTACTGCCATATTAGCGAACATGAAGCTTGTCAGCGATCTTACATCAGGTCTCTTCCACACGATGTAGATCAAAAGACTGTTTCCCACCAAGGAAACAAGCATTGTTATCAAGTACATGATGGTGAACGTGATGGTTTCTGCGGATCCCATAATTCTGTTGAAAACAAGGTTTTTTGCGTCATTACCGAGATGATTCAAGAGAAGATAAAGAGTAAGAGATGTTTATCTTCCCAAAGAAGCCTCGTTCTGAAGATAATCCCCCTGCAGCTATTTTTAGACCGGGGACCCAGTTTTTCCGCCGATAATTAATTGACTCACCCTTCATCCTTTCTTGGATGAACAAAATTATTCAGTAAGTTATAACATGTTCTATCTGACTCTTGCAATAAATGTAGCTCCAGCGACAAATGCAATAATTAATGACTCCCGTTCCGATGAATCGGGCGGAATATTGGAAAAATATGAAAGACTACGAAAGCCTTAGCTGTCAGGAGCCTAACCCTGAAGCATCGGAGAAAAAATAGTGGCTCTTACCGTAATGCATCTATTAACGTTAAGCCCGAGGGGGGATCCCGGGCATATGTGGGGCATTTGACCTCTCTTGCCTTCCGCACCCTCGGGAATTTGACTAAGAATCTGGGCCCCAGGGTGGGGATGTTTGCTTTTTTTGCACGGAGGAATGGGACCAAGTCACAGCGTCTCATGTGCTCGTCTGTGTGCGGACGCTGATTTCCGTTTCGTAAATGGTCGATGCCATTATTGGTAACCAAGCTTTTCAGAATGGACGGTGCTATATCTGCTTTAGTTTAGGCCTGGACAAGGTAGAAACTGATTATAATTTGGTGATGGAATTGAAATACACCAGGAGCCATAATGGCTCCCGAATACACTCATCAAATGCTAAATTTTTCGTAGTCACGCTGGTTTGCTTGTGGTCAGCTTTTATTTGTTGTTTAGGGCAACTCTATCATTAACATTTAAGAAAGTCATGTTTTATGATTGCATTTTGCGGAAAATTGACGGATCAACCTGGTATAAGAGGGATGTTAGGAAGCAGAGGTTTGGGGTTCGATACTGGGTAGTTATTGACATAGTTTCCTCTTTTCCTTAATTTCGAAGAGAAAAATTTGTTGATATTGTTGATAGTGTCGCGAAAATGGCAAAGACCATTTACGAAACGGACCACTGCTGTGCCAGCTATCTTGGAATTGAAATAGCGCGGCTTTCAATGCTTTAGTACGTAAAGTCCTGAAAGACGGCTGCTTTTAATAGAGGCAAAAACTTGGTTTTTTTTATTAGCGCACTGAAAAACACTACTTTTAATTACTCATTTTAAATATAAATTGATGGAACACCTGGGAATATTTGATCTGATTTGATCAAGTTTTTGGGCCCTACAGTGAGGTTTTAACCAAAAATTCCTCTACAAAGTCAAATGCCCCACATATGCCCGGGATCCCCACCCCCCCCCCAACCCCCCCTCGGGCTTAACATTGATAGATGCATAAGCGCTCGCTTCTGATTAGCTGAAAGTCATCCCTTCAAAGTATGGCGCTATTTCAACAGGGAACACTTTTATAAATCGAGCGGTTTTCTTCCAGCTTTTCGTCGAAATGTTTTCTTCGGAGTTTCTGGATTCGAGTTCACAGTAAAAACAAGCGCACGTGTATCAAAAAGCCGTCCTACAAGGTCATTACCGCTTTCGTTGTGATTGGTTCATTTCAATTTGATAACTTGACAGGTCAGTAAAGCGGAAAGGAGGCAGAACTCAAATCGTACAAGGACCATTGCAGGCTCTCCCTCTCTCGCCCGCCCGCGCGCCGTTCGAAAGCAAATCTTGGAATAACCCATACGGAGAGCCTGTTTGCAGGCTAAAAAAAACAAAACTGCAACTGTAATGTCATATCTTAATGCTGTCCCCACTCATATCTACATCGTCACACAAATGCAATGCTCCGAACCTTTAACATTCTAACGACACTGATCAAGCTCGATGGATTAATTCAAATGGATCAAAAGGTGACAGTGGTTTGTCTCTGTTGGCAATTTCCTTGACTCATACCCTTTAGGATGCCTTTCTTTCTTTCAGCGCCCGTCAACGAGTCGTATAAATTTGCGACAAGCCAGCCTGCTTGAAATTGCGTCGTTACTAACATAGTTTACTGAAAAGCTCGTCCCTTTGTCCAGCTGCCGTAGGAACTTCTCTCGAGTACCAGGTGGTGGTAAATTTCTCTTTGAAGAATTTCTTAGCCTCACCATTAAACTGTTAAGTCAAAAGGTTGATTGTGTGAAACTGACCGTACGGTAGAATTTAATATTGTGCCCACTTTAATCTAACGACGATTTAAATTTAGGGACATTTGCTTTTGATGCATTTCAATTTAGCAATTCTTTGAAAAGTCGCTGAATTCGCTAAATTAAAGTGTGGCCAAGATTTCCTGTATTATGGTATCACATTCGTCCTCAACTAGCTTCATCATGGAGACAACGTTTTAGAGCAAAGTGAATAGAACTTTCACAGTTTTGTTGTTTTGGTGATTTCATAAATTATTTTCCTGTTATTATAAGGTCATTTTGTTCGAATAACAACTAATAACACAGTAAGCACTCACCACTTCCTTTTCTCTCCGTTTCAAGAATTCAAAACCAGCGAGTGTCTAGTCTGTTTACACTAGAGTTTAACAGCCTATTGGATAACAGAAAAACCATCACAAGTTCGTTTGGGACCTGCATATGCTTTAATAATTCTGGTTTTGCCTGTAACTCAATGTAGATATAGAAACGCAATGCCCATAAAGAAACGACAGTGGTGAAAAATTGAAATATGGAGACAAAAGTAAATCCCTTAGAAATGGACAGCCACAGACCAAACTAGACAAACATGCCTCAAAATTCACAGAAACTCAGCTCGTGAGACGGAAAGTTAGATGAACTCAGGAACACGAAAAACTGAAAGTCTTGATCACAGACAAAATTAGATGTACAACTTTCACTTCACAAACAAAAATAAGCATGGGGCCTGAAGATCACGGATAAAAACGCTGAAAACTGTAAGCAACAAACAATGCAATATATAACAACTAGTAACACGGTAACCACTCACCACTTCTTTTTCTCTCCGTTTCAAGAATACAAAAGGAGCGACTGTCTGTTTACAATGGACTTTGCTTGCCTATTGGATAACAGAAAAACCATCACCTGCATATGCTTTAATAATTCTGGTTTTGACTCTAACTCCATGCATATATAGAAACGCAGGGCCAAAATTTATTAATCATAAGGAAACGACAGTGGTGCAAAATTAAAATATGGAGACAAAGGTAAGTCCCTTAGAAAGTGAAAGCCACAGACCAAGTTAGGCAAACATGCCTTACAATTCACTGAAACCTAGAATGTAACCTCGCAAAATGGAAAGTTACATGAACACGAAAAACTGAAAGCGTTGATCACAGACAAAGATAGGTGTACAACTGTCACTGCGCAGACAAAAATAAACAAGGAAATCTGAAGATCACAGATAAAAACGCCTAAAACTGTAGGCAACAAACAAAGCTGAACACATGCAGCTGCCAATCAGTGTTTAGACCGTCAATATATAAGCTTACAACAGAACACCTCACGACCACAAGTTGTTTAATGCATTCTGAGAATATACTGACAGTTACACATGTGCAAAGTTCCCGTATTTATCGGGTGGCAAACAACGTCATGTATGAAGCACAAGATGTACAGTGGTAACATATTCGTGTAAGAAACACAGAATATGACAGTCAGAAGCCAAGACATTCGTGTAGAACTGACGGTCACAGACAAAATGAACAAAAGAAAGAAAAACCACAGACGAAGATCAGTGCACATGAAACTGAAAGTCACCGAGGATTGCTTTCTAAAGCATGATTTTTGTATAGAGTGTGTGCAGTGTCACGCAATAAAAAATAAAATCAAAAACCGTGCATTGAATGAAGTCAAAGAATTGAGATATTGTAAACGACAAATAAAGAAGACAGTTATCCAAGTTTGAGGTGTGTGCGCTCTCCCAAAGTTGAGATATTCGTCGAAATGTGCCGCACAAAATTACAGAGCTTAGTATGGGGTCGCCATGTTGGAGGACCTCTATAGTCCTCCAACATGGCGGCCAGTAAATAGTGTAAACATCTGGAACTTACTTTGGCTATTCAGTTGACTGATTATCTGAACCGAACCAAAAAATATTTACAAAAGTACTTTTCCTGATACTTAAACTCCTAAAATGGCTAAAAATCTCGAGATAAGTGTATATTTTTCACAAACGCGATCGTAGGGTTATCCCACGCACCGCCGTAACTTCGAAATTCAAAATGCGCTGGTTTCCAAACGAAGGATTCTATTGAGCTGGAAAGTTGTAAACAGCCATAAATTTGGTACCTCTTATGCCTGATGTGGATAAAACCTTTAGTGGCTTTTTCGTTTTGGATTTGAGAATTTGATGACGTCAGGTGCACACACTCTATAGAGGAAAATAAAAATTATTCCTTCATGCTTTCAGTGTTTAAAGTTAATGTTTATGGGCACAAAACAATGCATCAGTAAACTTGTTATTCTAACCTTAACTTGAGAAGTGCGTAGCACCGGAACGAAATGCAACTTTACCCTCGTGAGCAACAAGGCTCTTTCCCTAAAAAGGACAATGATACATCGGTACTTCATTTTCATGTAAACTACTGGTAGGCATTTTTAATGCACAGCATACATATCAAACGAGGGCATCAAATGGACGATATTTGTATAGGTAATCATACGGTTTCGAGTTCAATTTGGAATTAATTTGCACGAGTGAGCTTTTTGAAAAAACTCACAAGTGCAAATTAATTTCAAATTGAACGAGAAAAACCGTATGATTACTTATTAAAAATACAAACATGAAAAAATTCGGGCGGAAAAAGTGCCGGAAGATGTTTATTGAAGCCATTTTTTCTCATTCGAGAAAACTTTTTTCAGAGTTTCTGTACAAAATTTTTGTCATTGCTTTAGATGTGATCATTAGCCTACAAAATTTCTCATTATCTTTCTGCAAATCATAATCCAGTATTACGATGTGTAATTTGCACTGGTGTTACACTTTTTTGCTCCGGTGTTACACTTTTTGCACTGGTGTTACACTTGAACTGCACTGCTCTCAGCCAATCAGAATCACGTAATTTTTTCATGTGTATTATTATATATCTAAGTTTACTGTTCTTACCGTTACTTGAAGAGTTAAAATCAGAATCAAATCCAATTCAGATTGGATCAGCAAAATAAATCTTCCTGTGAAAAGACAATAAATTGTTAATGGTGTAATGACCTTCTCAATGCACAGCAACAATAAAAAGAGAATAAATTAGAAACAATGTAGGACTTTTCTCCTTCGTAATGAAGCTATGTATAAATAGAATTTCGTTTAGGCCTGAGCTAACCCAGTCACTAAGTGTGAGCATAAGTTTAGGCTTTTGTCTCACGTCAAAAAAGTCAAGTGCCTCCTAGATTGAAATCTATCATCAGTACAACCAGTCAATCCGAATCATCACCTACATTGAGGAACTGAATCTTTAGAAAGCGTGGAGAGGCCGTCCTACATCAAGAAAAAATTAGGATTGATCATCGTTTGTATTTTCTTCTTATTAAGATAAATTATCTCGTTGAAAATCGATCAATAATACATACTTACCAAATTAGATTTCAGTGGTTCCTTGCCTTTTCTAAGGACGAATTAAACCGCCAAAGATGAATCACTTCACTGTATCAAGAAACACAATCAAAGAGTGTCAGTTCAGAGAAGGAACTTTGTCCGGGGGACATAGTGGTGGTATAATAATCTCCGAATCTTGGGAGAGGTACGTAGCCCGCCTCTTGAAACCCGCAGACACATTGAGGAAAATAAGGGATTTTCTCTATCCTAGTAATTTAACTGTGACCAGAATCCGATACCCAAATTCAGAATTGATCCAAACTACCGACTGCTTCAATTTGGATTTAAAAAGTCAAGTCCCTCAAATTCCCTACGTTTTTCTTCAATCTTCCACCAAGGTCGCCCTTGCTAAACGATAAGTAACAACAATAAGGAAAGTGTTTATGAGAATCATAACTAATTGTTGGCTAGAGTACAAAAGGCATACACTATATAAGACCAAATTGGCCCCTTTTGGATTGTAAAGGAAGAAAAAGACTAAAAAAAGCCTGATGAGTAAATAAAGATGGTGAATTTTGAGCTCGGTAGTTAAATGTCAAAGATGAAATATTCAACATGACACGAGCGTGGGACAAAGAAAAATCTGAGTCCCAGACAGGAATCGAACCCATGACCTCCCGAACACCGGGCGGGCGCTCTATCCACTGAGCTACGAGAACTTATGGAGAGCAAGGCCAATTTTACTGAGTTCATATGTGAGTTCTCGTAGCTCAGTGGATAGAGCGCCCGCCGGCCCGGTGTTCGGAAGGTCATGGGCTCGATTCCTGTCGGAGACTCAGATTTCTCTTTATCCCACGCTCGTGTCATGTTGAATATTTCATCTTTAAAAAAAGCCCGTTACAGCTCGTCAGATCACAACAACGACTTCAAAGACTTTGTATACAATACAACAGAAGAATCGTCACAGCCTTGTTCATATATTCTATTCCATGTTTTAAGTATAAAACGGATAGCGTTCTGATGAGAACGAAGTCCAAATCGTCCATTACCACTTTTAGAGAGTAAACAATAAATTCTCCGCTCAAAGCACACCCATCAGAATTTATTATTTGAGGGTATAATATTATTTTTTATTCCATTATCCAAAATTTTCACCAAGCGTGAATTTGAACAGTTTTCTGCCATGTATGGCAAGGTTTACCACTGGCAACATTTCAATTTTTATAAAACAGTGAATTTAACGACTTTATATAAGTCAGTGGACAATTTATAAAAGTCCTTCAAAAATATCTGTCTTCATGCAATGGTGCAGTTTACCTTAACGATAAAACTGGTTTCGTTAGTTCCTTAGTTTAAAACTTAAATACTTAAAATAAACTTACTCTACTTACCTTTGGATGAGAATTCAAATCAGAAGAAAATTCAAATTTCTAGTCTCCATCAACTAGAACGGGAACTCCTTCAAAATAAAAATGACGGATGAGTTATCAGACTTTCGAACCATGGAATACGCTTTCGATTTCGACTGGCCACGAGGTGTTCTTTATTTATATACGTAATACAAAACATCTATCTTATTAAAGACAGCGAATACTTACCTCACATTTCCAGTCTCCAGTAGTCATATTGACGTTTGTAATTTCCTTTAGCCTACCCAGTCCTAATTATATCACTTATTTTCTTGCATGAAGTGCGGTGTTATTTTTGCGTCTTTGCTGCATAATGTCTACGTTTCATTTTTCCTCGTGTTTTAGTTTTCATTCGCAATTTAAGTCAAAATTACACGGTTGAAGAACATGCTTATTTTCTTATGATATGCTATATATACTTTCTTTCGTTTGTGTTGCCGACAGGTAATAAAGTAAATGCACGATTAGATGTCTGAAGCTGCAGGGGAATTCCACTCAATATTTTAAGGTGGCGCCTTGGGCGAAAAATAAAGGGGCTCTTTAAGCTATAAAAAGCAGTTCAGCCAGCTGTTATTCAAAAATCTGATTTTCAACAGGAAAAAGAGACCCATTGGTTGCTTGAAAGTATTGAGAAAGTGAAATATTCCCCCGTCCATCAAAAAAAGATTACGTCAACTTCTTTTCAGAAAATAGTCAGGACAATGAAACATGAGCAATTATCAATGTTCTTGCAGTTTGACATTTCGCAGTTTAATTAACTAGCCTTTGTCAAAGACGCAGAGAAAAGATAGAAAGGAATTTTAAATAAAACTATCATGTGTTACTATCCGCTGATCTTCATATATTCCTTACCTGCTCTTATCGTTTACATGTTGCCAGGGGTGAGACTCTGGTCTCATATAAAAAGGATAGGAAATTTTGAAAAGAATCCTTAAGAGGTATCAAGATCTCGTTTTGTGGGAGTGGCTTGAAATGCTTAAGAGGTATCAAGATTTCGTTTTGTGGGAGTGGCTTGACATGCGTTTAATTCCTAGGAAGAACCAATTCTAAAACACACATTACCTTCTGTCACGTATGCGCCGGAAACTACGGGTAACCCGCAGCATCCTTCTCCTTGTCCGGGTCATCACTGAGTTACGTCGAATTCCCAAATAACGGGGGTCTCGACCCCAAAAATTACATGACGTTTGTGCTACGGCTGGATACGACCTGAAAGTTCCACTGGGCCTCTGTTTAATTACAAGGAATGAAAGAGGAGTTTACGTCTGGCTCGAAAGTCCGAACAAGCTTGTTGCGAAGTTTGCAAACCTGGCTTCTAATTAATCTACCTTACGCTTTTGAATGGGAAAAGCATTTGGCTTGAAAGTGGAATTACGTTGCTGCGTCCTAGGATCACTCAGATGGAACTGCCAAGCTGTGGATAGACGGTAGACAAGCGTCCCGTTTGAATCTGAGACGGCTTGAGTTCGCCACTCAGAATGATGTAAGAGTGGGCGCGTTGGTCGGTTATCCACAATCAAGGGTGGGATCGCGTGCGTGTAAATCTATAACAAGTCTTCGTCGGAGCGAGGAGATTAGCGCTGTGAAGGACAGGTGCCGCACTGAAGGTAGGTAATCAAACATTACTTAAAGACCTCAGTCACATATAAAAAAATAAACTTTTAATTGAAGGAAAACTCAAAATAATAGTTAACTACGACAGAGAAACGCCAATGAGGTAATAATAAACAAAAAGGAACAATGATGGTTGAGGATAGAGAAGATTGACACGGATTGCAATCGAAGAACTGGAGATCCCAGGTTCATGTCCAGTCCTACTCTTTCAAACAGGCTGCTGGTCTGCGACTAATCAGACTGGGTTGTAAAATAGCCATGTAGATGATAATAGTTAGGATTCGCCTCTTTGGATTCTTTTAAAACTTTTTAGTAATAATATAGTTTGCTTCTTTCAAAGAAAAGGAAACAACGTAACACAGGGCTTGCCCTTCAAAAAGGTGCGGTTTCTGGTGAGCTGTCTGGTGTGGGTACAAGGTTGCTTTCCGAGTCAAAATTATTTTGTTTCTAGATTTGGTTCGAGAGCCCTAGCTGTATAACACGGTAGTGATGTAACTCAATTCTTGGGTTGCACGTGACGTCATCATTTTCACCACCAAAGTTATTATCTTCGTCAGCCATGAGAGGGGATAAATTTACAATTGTGAACAAATTTTCAGCTCAAGAACATGCTTCAACATGCTTCAACCTAGGTTGTGTTTTAACATAGCCATCACTCGATGTAAGTTTACGATATTAAGACTCTTCAATATTCCGCCATTATTATATGGCTAGCTCCGTGAGCGGGCAAGATGAACCAAATCGCGCGCTGTGATTGGCTACCCGAGCGGGTAAGGTGGAGCCATCTTGCCCGCTCGGGACTACCCGCTGCATCCCGAAAGCAAAATTTCACCAAAAGCCATATAATAAATCCTTTATTGACCAAGTGTGTTCGGTCAAGATGGCTGGATATTGGCCTCGTTCTTTTTTTTTTGCGAGTTTATGGACCTCGACTTCGTCTCGGTCCATAAACACGCAAAAAAAGAACTTGGCCCATATCCAGCCATCTTGACCTCACACTTGGTCAATAACCCATACATACATTTCTTTATATTTCGAACGTAAACAGACACAGTGCTTGTATGGGCCCCCTGTGAAGCGACCACCTCTCGTAAGGGGCCATTCTGTTTGCATCACGGGTGGTCGCTTACGAGAGAGTTGATTGCATTTGATCGAAAACATCTTTCATATATTTACTTGTATCAATATTAGATATTCGCTGGAACCACGCCCTAGCTTTGGCTTGCAGCATTTTTGTTTTAATTTTTTGGCCTCACGAAGTAGCTAACAATGAATAATAAACTTGGCAATTCAGTGGTAGCTATGGTAGAATGTTAGGTATGCGTGGACCTTTAGTTTTAGGCCAACACTTTACTTGCAAAGGCCCGCGTTCTTCCATGGTTACTCAGAACAACCGCTTCAATTAACGTCTAGTAACCTGTCATCGGGCCTTTGTGACGCATGCATGTGGACTCCTGGGTAGATGACCTATAACCCATTTTCAATAGACACAAAAGACTATTGAACTTGATGACTTTTCTTTCCTAAATTAAAATATCCCAAAGAGGTAAACAAAGGTTAATCATATTCTTCCCGGCGCACAGTTGAGACTGAGCTTAACCAACACAAGACACGGGCATTTGATTAAAGGGTTATAAAAAACCCTATACTGAAGTGAAAAGGTAGGTTTTGATTTAGTCAGAGCGATGTAGGTTATATTACCATTTCCGTACTGCAAAGGCGGAAATTTGTGTAGGAAATCGGTCTGTTCAGAAACAATTAGGGATAAATTGTATACGTGAACATATCGGACTCTTTAGCCAGTAATTTCGACGAATGGCTGCCTATAAATCCTTAATAATTTCGAGAAAGCAGACCGATTTCCTTTTAAAAACATGGCTGCTGTAAATACCATGTAATTATTGACTGAGTGGGAGGGCCAGAAAAACACGTTCGGCCCTACTAGAAATGCCTACGGCCCCGGCGCGGCCTTGTTCCACCAAAAAAAAAAAAAAAATAGAGTGGTCGTATGATAAAATGCTTATTGACATGAGTTAGGTCGGGCCGGAAGGGAAAATATTTGGCTCGAGGTCAGAATCTACGGACCGAGTGCAGCGAGGTCCGTGCGTCCTGACCGAAAGCTTTTATCTGACGTCTTTTTGTTATAGCAAACCACGCTGTGATTAAATATTTTACTTTTGTAACTTTAATTTTTTCAACAATTTTCGCCAAAGTTCTCCATAAGATAATTTTTTTTTCCGTAAACGAGACAAAGACGAGCAAGTTCCAAGTTTGTAACATTAAGTTCAATTTCATTGGCTCTGAAGCTGTCAAAACTCTGAACGCATGGGCGACCTTTTGGTGAATAATCAACAGGAAAGGAAATGCACGTCGAAACCTGTCGAAACGGTATTAAAAACCGTTGTATTATATTGACAAAATTCGCATGGAAACGTTTTATGAAACTTCACAGCCTTCATTTAAACTATGACATAGAGCTAAAGATACAAGGACGAATTTATTCGGGAAAGCTGAAGTTGACCGTGGAAAGGCAAGTGAAGTTGAAATGGGAAGACAATAGTTATAATAAGTGTTGGTCAGAGAAGTTTGTAAGTTTTCAAGATTTTCAAACCATGTACTTTCATTGCTTTGCTTGTTCAGCGGCTGATAAATTCTTCGAAAATGCCAATTGGACACTTTTCTTCGCTAGTAGCCACCATTTTTGGATTAACCATCCTTCCTTGAAGCTTTATGGGAGATTTTCTCTTCTTCGTGGGGTTCGAGTCAGCAAACATGACATCCGTGCAGCCATTTTCATCCTTTGCAAACTTGAAGTTTTCATTGCGCGAGTCATAGTTTTCTTGCCTTCCTCTTAAAGTGTATATGACACAAAAAATAATTTTTGCTTATTTGAAAGGCCTTTCAAAATACAGAAGAATGGCGTTTTTCTTTTTGAAATATCTTTTTTCGTTTTAGAGTTATTGACGTTTTTCTATTATGCAAATTAGCTCAGTGATGATGTCATAATACTGCAACTGAAAGGTTGTAAAAACTGAATAAACTTGGCACCTTAAATGTCCATCACAAAAGAAACAAAATGACACCCTTAATGTTGTTGCCATGACGACAGTTCAGCCACTGCTTAATAAAAACTGAAATTCCCAGTTTTTGTCTTAACCAAGAACCATCTGCCCAACACAATCTATTGATGGGAGTTACGAAAACATTGGAACTATGTCTGTTCCAAGTTGGACCCTTTGTCTCTTTTTGTAGGTTGTAAATGGGGATATCGGGTTTTTGGACAGTAAGAGACTGGAGCCAAAAGAGTTACTCTGGCAACAACACTAAAGGTGTAATTTGTTTCTTTTGTGATGGACATTTATGGTGCCAAGTTTCCAGAACACTGCTTTAATATTTCCAGATACATCTTTTATTCAGTTCTTACAACTTTTCAGTTGCAGTATTCTGACATCATCACTGATCTAATTTGCATAACAAGAAATACGATCCGATATCACTAACCCCCCCAAAAAAGATACTTCAAAAAAAAAAAACCCCGGGCATAGGTGGGAGCCATTTGACCTTTGTAGAGGAATTTTGGATTAAAAAACCGTCATCTGTAGGGCCCAAAAAAACTTGATCAACATCAGGATCAAATATTCCCACGGTGTTCCCTCAATTGATATTGCAAAAGTGTAGTTAAAATGTAGTGTTTTTCACCGTGCGCAAATATAAAATACAAGTTTTTGCCTCTGATTAAAAGCAGCCGTCCTTTCAGGGCCTTACGTACTAAAAGCATTGAAAGCCGCGCTATTCCAATTCCAAGATAGCACGGCACAGCATGTGGTCCGTTTCGTAAATTGGTCTTTGCCATTTGCGCGACACTGTATCAACACATAATCAACAAATTGTTCTCTTGCAATTAGGGAAAAGGATGGAAACTATGTCAATAACTACCCAGTATCGAACCCCAAACCTCTGCTTCCTAACATCCCTCTTATACCAGGTTGATCCGTCAATTTTCGCAAAATGCAACATTAAAACATGACTTTCTTAAATGTTAATGATAGAGTTGCCCTACAAACAACAAATAAAAGCTGACCACAAGCAAACCAGCGTGAATACGAAAAAATTTAGCATTTGATGAGTGTATTCGGGAGCCATTATGGTCCTGGTGTATTTCAATTCCATCACCAAATTATAATCAGTTTCAACCTTGTCCAGGCCTAAACTAAAGCAGATATAGCACCGTCCATTCTGAAAAGCTTGGTTACCAATAATGGCATCGACCATTTACGAAACGGAAATCAGCGTCCGCACACAGACGAGCACATGAGACGCTGAGACTTGGTCCCATTCCTCCGTGCAAAAAAAGCAAACATCCCCACCCTGGGCCCAGATTCTTTAGTCAAATTCCCGAGGGTGCGGAAGGCAAGAGAGGTCAAATGCCCCACATATGCCCGGGATCCCCCCTCGGGCCTTAACGTTAATAGATGCATTACGGTAAGAGCCACTATTTTTCTCCGATGCTTCAGGGTTAGGCTCCTGACAGCTAAGCTTTCGTAGTCTTTCATATTTTCAATATTCCGCCCGAATTCATCCGTGGAACGGGAGTCATTAATTATTGCATTTGTCGCTGGAGCTACATTTATTGCAAGAGTCAGATAGAACATGTTATAACTTAACTGAATAATTTTGTTCATCAAGAAAGGATGAAGGGTGAGTCCATTAATTGCTGGTTTTCAGTGTCACGCCATTCAAAGTAGATCAAAATAAAAAATCAAAACCGTTCAAAGATTAAGTCCAGAATCTGGAAATAGAAAGAAGGTACATATGCAAAGACTCTCGCCAAGATTCAGGTCACAGCAATTTTTCTCAGGAAGATATGCGAAGAAACGTTTTCCCCAAATTTATAGAGATTTGTATGGAGACGCCATGCTGGTGCCCATGTACATGGGCACCAACATGGCGGCCGGAAACCAGCAGAAACATCTGTCACTGAGTTTTGCTACGAAAGAGTGAATTTATCTCTCGAATAACTCAAAAACGTAACAATAGTACTTTATTCTAATACAAGAACTGTTCAGATAGCCGAATTCCCCGAAATAAGTCA
Organism: Platygyra sinensis; assembly: GCA_019787425.1. Lineage (NCBI taxonomy): Eukaryota > Metazoa > Cnidaria > Anthozoa > Scleractinia > Merulinidae > Platygyra > Platygyra sinensis. The sequence continues at coordinate 8,165 of JAHPZR010032178.1, read as the reverse complement.
CCTTTTAAACCAACATAACAGCTCTCTCGCCGTCATGTAAATGTCACGTCACGCAAAAGCTTACAAATTCAAGCGTAGTCTATCACTAAACCAAGAACCCATTCGGAGTGAAAATATGTATGAATATTAGTTTTTAGCTGCTCTTATACAGCATGAAAGTAAAATTTCAGGAGGATCAATATTTCTGAAGTTGAAATTTAGTGATGTCATGTGAAAACAGGCAATTATCGGCGGAAAAACTGGGTCCCGGTCTAAAAATAGCTGCAGGGGGATTATCTTCAGAACGAGGCTTCTTTGGGAAGATAAACATCTCTTACTCTTATCTTCTCTTGAATCATCTCGGTAATGACGCAAAAAAACCTTGTTTTCAACAGAATTATGGGATCCGCAGAAAACCATCACGTTCACCATCATGTACTTGATAACAATGCTGGTTTCCTTGGTGGGAAACAGTCTTTGATCTACATCGTGTGGAAGAGACCTGATGTAAGATCGCTGACAAGCTTCATGTTCGTTAATATGGCAGTAGCGGATTTGCTGGTCACCCTGGTTGTGATTCCTTACACCATTTCAGATTTTTACACGCACGGTGTGTGGCCAATGGGTGGTCTTGTTGGAGAAATCACGTGCAAAAACTGTGTTATTCATCGCATTTTTCACGATAAGTACATCCATTATCTGCCTGACATTTATGGCGGTCGATCGATTTTACGCAGTTGTCTATCCATTCCGACGCCTTCTTTGGTTTCGACGTCCTAAAATCCTTACACCAGTGGTGTGGATCTTATCCATGGCTTTCATCTGCATCGTTCCAGTTCTGGCGGACTTCAATTCGAACAATCGATGCGCTTTCGAATTTTCTATTTTAGGAGACTCATCAAAAGTCACTCGGGGACTTTACATTTACTTTTTTACCATCAATTATTTATTCCCGGTATTTATCATTTCAATCTTGTACACCATAACTGCTCGCAAGTTGTGGTTCCATGAGGTACCAGGAGACGACGAACAAAACCGCCAACAGCAGCAAATGACTAAAAGGAAAGTGCTTCGAATGCTTATCATTGTTTTCAGTGTGTTTGCTCTCTGTTGGCTCCCCGGGCAAGTGTTTCAGCTGTATTTGGCGGTAACGGAAGGGTCCAAGGATTTACCAGTTGTCCAGGTGGCCTGCTACTGGTTCGGCTACAACAACAGCGCTATTAACCCTTGGTTATACATTTGTATGAACAGCAAGATTCATAGCGCTTTTTCCAGTATGTTCGGTCGCAAGTTCCGCCTGGAAAAGCGCAACTCAAAATTTGAAAATAACGAAATGATGCCCCAGAGATGGACGGAACACAAGATTCACACATTGGCCAACCAGTCGCTGTACCCATCTCCCAAGGACAAACGGGAGGGAGACAATGCTTACGGTTTTTAGTATAAATCTACTAGCGTTCTATAACGAATGCCGTTCTCTGATTAGCTACGCTACTCACTATCTATTCAGTGATAGCAAGAGCCATAATAGGACAGATAGTGAGTAGCGTAGTTGTGTGCGCTAGAGGCCGCCTTTGGCATTTTCGAGGTATCTGTTAAGAGGATTTAGATTAAGCTTTGAACAACTAATAGATTTGTACTAAAACAATTACATTATTCGCTCTCGATTTCTATCGTGTGATAGTTGACTCGGGCTTTCGCCCTCGTCAACTATCACACGATAAAAATCTCGAGCTCACAATCTAATTGTTTAATATCCAGTTGAAGCCGTGTCCCGCAAGAAAGATTTCCCCTTAAGCCAAATAATAAATCCTTTATTGACCAAGCTTGTTCGGTCAAGATGGCTGGATATTGGCCTCGTTTTTTTATTGCGAGTTTATGGACCTCGACTCCGTCTCGGTCCATAAACACACAAAAATTAAAACTCGGCCATGCAATACCCAGCTTGCATCTTGACCTCATACTTGGTCAATAAACCATACGTATTTCCATATATAGCCTTAAATAATTGAGGAGTTCGTCCATTCAGGACAAAAATAGCTGTCTTAGAAAGTGGTTAAAAATTTCTTATGATTAGTTTTTCGCGATAGCTCACTATCCCTGACCCATTTTAGAAATCATCCTGAGCTAGCCTGTGAAGTCACGAATCATGTGACCACCATAAATACGCCTGCAGGAGTTTTAAAGATGTCAAATTTTGACGTGCACAAAACATGACACTGTTTTTTTAAGTTCCCAATTAGTATTTGTTTTGAATAATAGTCGGATGCAGATTTCCCCGTACATGATACACGCGGGCAAGAGATCATAATATCTTGCCACGGGTCACCCACGAGTATTTATTGACATTTTATAACGACCTTGATGCCGCCGGTTTAGCTAACTGCATGGGAAACGCAGACTGTAAAATAATTTATTGTTCAACTTTCATACACTGCACGAAATCCGATTTTCTGATTGGTTGATTTGGACCACGTGTCACTGGGTTGTGACGAAACAACCTCCTTGACGTCATTATCGTGGTGTAATAGCCGTGGTGTAAATTTAATACACCACTGTCATTACACCATGGCTTCGGGTGACTCAAAGTTTGACGATCGATTTTTTTTGCAGTGTATTCGATTTGAATAATAAAAATGTTAAGGCACACATTGCTCTTGAATTATCGGGATTTACCTGCACTCGTTCACTAACAGTAAACTCGAAATTTTCAATACCGCACTCGGCTAACTAGTGCGGTATTGAAATTTCTCGTTTGTTGTTAGTGAACTCGATCGTGCAGGCAAATCCCGATAATTTACTCGCTGAGTGTGTTAACTTGTAAATAATACACTCACGGTGACTCGGGCAGTAGCTTAATAAGGAGAATATCGCCCTTAGTCTTTCATGTACGGACTGGGAGATATTCTTTGGCACTGGACAATGAATGTTACATGTACAGTTGTTTCGTAAATATTGAATTGTGTTACAATCAATAGTTAACAATAGCGATTTGTGATCGGTGACCCTTACTTTTCCAGAAACAGATTTTATTTATAATATTATACACATTGTCCAAAAATGAACAAAAATTAAATGTGGGAAATTAAAATTTTTTAAGATTTCTGTTCACGGGACATCGAATCCTGCCATCTTGCTCAGTCATTCCTCTTGATTACCAGCCGCTGCTCGGAAAATGAACCCACGCTCCTCCCCGGAAAAAAGAGGGTAGACCAGACACGAGAGAGCGGCCGAGAAATCGAGCCTATCTAAAATATGACGCTTTCCGTCATATGCTTGATCTGTGTCCACTATATGTTGACAGGTATTTCGTTATTTAACACGTGTTTTCTGTAGAATTATGCGTGAAAAATGGCGTGTTTTCGTCACTGTCCTCGGAGAAAAACTACTTCAAAATAATCAAACTCGGAACGTCTCTTTTTGAATTAACGAATATATTCCCTACAAACGGTTCTATGTGTACTCACGAATAGTCAAAGCACGAGGTCGTAGATTCAAGTCTGTTTATCATAAATTCACCCAATCAAATGATGCCTGGGAACTACTACAAACAGATTACCTGAATATATGAAAGTAATGTAACACGAGCGTGGGACATAGAAAAAATCTGAGTCCCGATAGGATTTGAACGCATGACCTTTCAAACTCCGGGCGGATGCTCGGAAGGTCATGGGTTCAAATCCTACTGGGACTCAGATTTTTTCTATGTCCCACGCTCGTGTCACATTACTTTCATACATACATTTACCGAGCTGCAATTTCACCATCACTCATTTATCACTATAGATTACCTGAAGTCGAGATATCAAGACAGAAAAAGGAGGCTGTCCAGCATCCCTTTTCATAAATGGCTGCCAATTTAAAATTCTTTTTTATCATCGAGCCATATTTTTAGACCCTGCTCAGTTGCGTTTTATCTTCCTGTTCACGTTTTGGTCCGTTTAGTTATGTTTTTCTCTGCCTAGCTAGCTTGCGTTTTGGCCTCAGGCTTAGTTGAATATTTCTCTCAGTTCCTATCAGTTGCGCTTGATCTCAGCTTAGTTTCTCTGTCTAGTTGTGCTTTGGTATGCTTAGCTGATTGTTTTGCTCTAGCTTAGTTGTGTTTTTCTCTGCATATTTGCATTTTGATTTGATTGGCTGCGTTTTCCTCTCAATATCCTGTTGTGGTTTCGGGTCTCACAGTTGTGTTTTTCTCTGTCTAGTTTTGTTTTAAGACTGCTTAGTTCTGTTTTTCTCTGCCCATTTGCCTTTTCACCTGCTTATATAGTTGTGTTTTTAGACTTCTTTGTTGTTTTTTTCTCTGCCTAGTTGCGTGTTTAGACCGCTTGGTCGTGTTTTTCTCTGCGTCCTTGCGTTTTTGGTGAGCTTAGTTGTGATTGTATCTGCCTACTTGCGTTTCGGTCTGCTTACATGTATAGCTGCGTTTTTCTTTGCTTAGCTGCGTTTTTTTCGGCTGTTTTTTCCCCTGAATATTTGCGTTTTGGTCTGGTTAGTCGTGTCAGTCTTCTCTGCTTAGTTGCGTTTTGGTCTGCCTAGTTGTTTTTCTCTGCCTAATTGCTTGTTTTTTTTTTCTCTGCCTAGTTGTGTTTAGGGTCTGCTTGCTTGTATTTTTTTGCCTAGTTACGTTTTTAGACCGCTTAGTTGTGTTTTCTTCTGCCTAGTTGCGTTTGGCGTGCTTAGTTGCGTTTAGTTTATGCCTAGTTACATTTTGACCTCAGTTAGTTGTATCTTGTTCTGCCTAGTTGTATTTTAAGGCTGCTTTGTTTTGTTTTTCTCTGCATAGTTGAGTTTTTAGACCATACTTCGTTGTGTGTTTTCCTGCCTGGTTGCGTTTTGGTCTGCTTAACTAGTACTGTGTTTTTTCTCGCTAGCTGAGGCTTTGTATCGCTTAATATTGCTTTTTGGCCTGATTAGACTCTGTGTTTTGCTCTTTACTTTTTACTTTACTCAAATAATTCGTAGATCACTCGCCTGCGGCTTGTGATTTACGGCCATCTTCTCGTGTTCTACTAACATCCCGCGTGGCTTATCAGCCTATAAACCGGAGAAACTTGTGGTCTATTGCTTAAATAATTTATTATGTTGCTTCCAAATGATCTTTGAACTCAATGCACTTTGATTAACAGTTAAAAATATAATTTTTCAGGGTCGTTTGAAGGCAAAAGGCAAGGATTCGTATGCAAAACAAAAAAAAAATCAAGCAAAAAGGTAATTTTACTTCGTTTCTCTACCTTTAGTACTGTCTTCTTACCTCGATAATTTACTGAAGTTTTCAAGCTCTCTGTCTAATCTGGACTCCTCACCACAATCCATCCCTCCATGTTCGCTTCCTTCCTCGAACAAAAGCTGTAAAGCTTCATCATAAGTCTTTAATCTTTGACGCTTGGCTCGAGAGGCTATGCAATATGATGTGATTTTCGAAAAGAGATACGGAGGCTATATTTGCAATTCGGAGAGAAAACTCGCTATGTGATTGCTTTAGAACTTAGACAAACCACAGCCAAAAGCACGAAGGCCTACGAACAATACGAGAATTTTTACAAAGTTTTTCGAGCGTATGCAATTTTGCATACGCGGCCAAAAGGCTGTTGGGAATGTAAAAGCTGGATTTGAAGCCGGATTGAACATTCTTCAGTTCAGGGTCGAGCGGTCCTGGGGCTAATATGGACTGGTCAGCGTTAAAATTTCTATGGCGGCGATGGTGGCACTTTCGGAATATGAAAACGCGATGTTTCTGAGCTTATGGATGATGATGGCTTGTTCGTCACAGCTAAGTAAGTGAATAAGCACTCGAGGGTTGTATCTTCTATTTGTTTTCACTTCAATTTTCGCTGATTTTGGTTCACAGGGGATTGAGTATAGAAAGAGTGGTCACAAACTTTCTGAAGATCCACTGTGTTACAAGCGATCCTTCGTCGATTTCTTTAGTCCTAGTTATCAACACAACAGATCAGGAAGAGGTAGGTGTCATCTTCTTTTCTTTTGCGATATATTCAAGCAATTGTATTGAGTTCTTAAGCACAACAGCAACTGACAGGAGCCGCTCTCCCTGTGCGGGGTGGGGTGCGGGAAGGAGCGGGTGGGAGGGGGGGGGGGGGTGGAGGGGAACGGTAAGCCCTGAAAAAACGACAGGGTTCGCTCCGAAAACCTTTTTCCACCCCTATGATGTACAAATACTGAAACAAACAATCTTCTGTCATAGTTTTTATGGGGGCTAAACACCTCCAATGGTACCACAATTTAAAGCTCTTGCTAGGGATCCTTGGCGATGAACACTTTTGGATGAAAAATTTTGGTCAAATTCCCTGCTATGTTGCCAGTTTAGACGGTCAAATGCCTCATCCGTTAAAGCTTCAAAGAGGGTCAAATCCCCCACCCTCCAGGGAAAACAGAATCGCTTACCTTTGGAAAGAAAAAGAATCGCTTACCTTGTAAACAAGTTCTGCAAAATTTTCAGCCACTACGAATTTCTTGTTCAGCTTGTCTTCACTCCACGCTTTAAAGGCATATTTCATGATAAAACTATATAAAACGACAACAACAGAAAACCCACGGGGAATCAACAAGAGCAATGACCCGTCAACGCAGCTTACGTGCTGAATCAAAGAATTGCGAAATCCTTTTGTTTCCGACCGCTGACAGAACGTTTTTGACGGGGGAAGTCAAATTCCTCACTGTACGGAGCTCAACGCAAGCCAAATGCCCCGGGATTGCCTGGGGGGGGGGGGGGGGGAGGGAGGGGGTATGGGCGGTTTTGGAATTGACTGGTACATAAAAGGTGCCTCAAACACCTGCAATTTTTTTTACATGTCCCCATTCCCTAGGGCAGGGGTCCCCTGACTAGACCACACTCTCCCTAGACAGTAATTCCAGAACTTGGGACATTTGAAATGCTCGGGGGTAGGTGGCCTACCTACATGTACATACTGTACCTAAGGTGGGTACTCCCTCACATGGGCTGCATGTATATAGGCATGTGTTTGTTCAAGGGGTATTGTTTTTCAGCCATTTGATCATAATACATTGTAGAGTATTGGGTTTTGGCCATTTTGGTAAAAAATACATGACTGTAGGCTACGGTTTTAGCACTCTAGTCTTGTATTGGGTGTCAAACAAGTTTTTAGAAGAAAACACTAACCCCTTTTTGAGCATTCTTGAGAAGACCATCAACAAAATGCCTTTGTAAATTATGTTTAAGGCAGCTGTGCCAGCCACAATGGCCATAAATAAGGTATCAGATTCTTTTGTCTGGTCATCAAAAATAGGGAAGGGAGGATGGCACATAAGGGTTTTTGGGAGGCGGGCCCTACCCAACCTTATCCAATTTTTCTGGAAGTAATCAGGGGATCTGCCCTCTTACCTACCCATGGGACTACAGAGAAACCAAATGTTGTTGTTGTAGTGTTATGTAAAATCAGATATATCCGCTAAACTCTTATAGTTTATTAGCAGTGTATCCTTTTAAGATTTAACCCTGCTTTGAAAATTAAAAATGAGTTTATACTATACAGGATTATATACTTGATGAACTGAAATCTTCAGATGTTCCTTTACCAAAGGTGATCACCAATGAATTCAGTTCATCTGAGAGGTATATATCATCCAGCAGTCATTATTTTTAATAATTTTTAGTGCCGAGCTACATGTAAATGTCTACATAGTATACTTTAGATTGAATTACTGGCAATATGGGTGAAGAGAACATTTATTCAGCTAAACCCAGGCTGGATTGGATGTGAGACAATCACAGGTTTTATAATCATTGCAGTCGGTATTATTTTTGTCTGATTGCCTCTGTAAATGCAGGGGCTCAGTTTAGCCCTTCAATTAGAGATAAAAGTACTTACCGGTACAACACTGCTCAAAGCAATCAGCTACATGTATCAGACTTATTCTATACTCCAAGCATATTTTGTCTCTGTGGGGAGGGGGGGGGGGGGGTCCCATTTCCAATGTCATTACCATTGATGACATCGACAAAGCCTGTGTCTAAATTAATTACTGATGAGTGATCGAGGGAGGAAGGTGGCTTTTGGTGAAGAAAGGTGATTTCTTTTGTTTGATTTTTGGTATTTAAAATGTACGATGTTTCTATGTGTTATATTCATTATCATACATTATGATATATTGGAAGAAAGGAAAAATAGTACCAAGACTATAATTGAACCACAACATAACCAGATTGT
>JAHPZR010032176.1:0-12717 GCA_019787425.1 Platygyra sinensis | reverse complement strand
CAAAACTACGGCGAAACTAAATCGGGAAGACAGCAATACATTTCAGTGAAATATAAGTTTAAAAAAATTAGCTGTCGTGCTTCACGTTCTCCAGGCAACCCAAAATTTGGTCATTTCACGTTGTTGTCATGGAGAGGAAAACAAAGAAATGTACCAAGAATTACAACGCACGTGTACGGCCAATGTATTGCTCATTAGTTCCTTTGTTCAGCAGCGTTGCCGTTGCCGTCGTTGTTTCGTAAACTCCCTATTGACTCCTTGGGCCCGACGCAGACTTAACTCGTTGTTGCACTTCGTTGAATCGTATAGAAGTTACCGTAGAAAACATTTACTATTCATGATGGAAAAAAAAATATCTTACTTGACGTCTCTGTGGCCAAAAATCGATTTCAGTGACCATAATAAGACTGATCAAATAAAAAGTAGCCAATTTTACGCTCTAAATTTGCGTGTGTGTGTGTGTGTTTTTTTTTTTTTACACAAAATAACTACCTCATTCTTTCTAATTTTCACGCTTACCTAATTTCATGAGCTGTATTTTGCGAGTTTTAATTTTCGCCCGTTTTAGGGAAAAACACTGTACCCAAGTGGATTTAATTTCGCGGTTTTACAAGTATGTTACAACTACAAAATTTAACGACAGCACTAAAGCGCTTGATGCGGATTTGTAAGATAACAGTGAATCGGAAGAAACGTGCTATAGGTTGTTGAAAACAAGACAATAAAGACTATACTTTTGAGGACAGAAATTAAACAATTACCAGCCAGCATGCGACCCACAACATTTAAAATCCATGTGTTATTTCGTAATGTTCACTTGCTTAACTTTCGCTTTTTTTTCGCGAGTTGTATTTTTAACGTTTTTTTCTGTCCTGTTATATGCTCGCGGTCAGTGATGGCGAGCGAAAAAGTGGGCAAGCCACGAGCGTTTTCCTCTTCTTCCCCCGTCCACTTTTTCGATCGTCCCAATGGAATAGACCTCTTTAGCCTGGGTGGTTTGTTTTCCCATTTCAGATCATGTGATATTCCCTAGAGAATTCTTCTGTTATCTATCTAAAAATTATTCATTCCTATACACGGGACTATTTGAACATTTGAAAGCAAGATTTCTCAAGAGTATCATCACATGGTCTGAAATGGGGCAACAAACCGTCCGAGCAAAAGAGGTCTAGAAGCTAAGTTTTTTCAAAAGCGTAAAAATCGCGAAATTTAGTGCGTGCGAAAAGTAGTAGGAATAAGATACAATAGACCTTTTTCGCTTGTACATTTTGTTTTCCCAATACAGATCATGTGATGATACTCAGGAGATTTGATCTTTTGTTTTGTTCATTAAAAAGGGTACATGCAAGCATGAATATGTCTGCATGTACTCTTTTTAATGAACAAGACAAAGGATCAAATCTCCTGAGTATCATCACGTGATCTGTATTGGGAAAACAAAATGTACAAGCGAAAAGGTCTATTGCAAGGCAGTTGATATCAACAAATCCTACTGTCGAAATTATAATCAACCGTATAATATATATATATTTTTTAACTTTTCACATCTGTGACAAGATATCCAGAAAATCTCTTAACAGAACTTTGCAATAAGCTTCTCGTCGACTTTTCCCTGACCAGTTGTAACTTCCGAGTGACTAGTGAATTTGTACAAAATGTGGTTCCACTTGAGTTTTGAACATTCAAGACGCTATTTCTACGATCTGGAGAGTTCATGGAAAAATATAGCCATTTTTTTTTGTAATTACAAAACCGGAAATTTTCCAACAGATAGAGGGACACGAGTCAGTGCGCGCACGTGGAAACTTTCGAGATCGCTGTTTCTGCTTGAAACTGATGAATTCCCTATTTTATGATAATTTATTTAGCACTTTCGACTTTAATTTCGAGTAATCAGCTCTTCAGGTCGGAATGGTTGTAACCATAGATTTAAAACTTCCTTATACAGAAAGGTCAGTAAAAAACTTCTCTTCACATAAGAGCGTGCTAGTCTTTCCAGAATAAGTTAACGTTTGTAAGCAACATGAATTACAGTAGAACTTCCATTAAGTTGCCACTCTGGGGACAACTGGCCGCTAAATTGAGGTGGCCAACTTGAGGTTTGCCCAAAAACAACGTTGGGCGTGGTCCAGGTTTTAGTTTATCAAATACAGGTACAACTACAGGTGGAGAAAAAGTAGAACAATGATGGTTACAATAAGTCCATAACGTTAACAAAAGACAAAGAAACAATTACGTTTCCACATTGCCATTTTTTACCTTCATGTGGCTAAAATAATCCATGCAATTGCAACTTTAAATCTTCCTGGTCATTTAACAGAGGTGTAAAATAAAATAAAGGTTGGCCGCTTTATAGGGGGCCGCTTAAAATTAATAGCGGTTCGACTGCACTTATTTTCGCAAGATATTATATTAGTTTAATCCAATCAGGGAAGGGGCAATTTTAATACTGTTGGTATTGAAACCTCTGTATGAATTGAGTTTTGATAGACATATTAATCTCCGGCAGCTTTTGCATCCCCCATTCACCGCAGACGTTGTGCGACAGTGTAATTTACATACTTTATTTGGCATCTGCCGTTGATCCCATGCTGAGAAACATCTTATCTCATCTAACTTCAAAAATATGACTGATTAGACCCCAGCTCTCCAGGATACCATTACATAAATATTTACCAGTTTGACTCAAATATCACCCATTCTATGTTAGCCTCAGCGATTATTTTGACGTTTTGCGCCAACAAAAACGACTAATAGTTCGATAATTTCGTCTTATTTGCACGGAGGAGATAAGTTTTAATCCTGATTATGCAATAATTCTACTAATAGTTCGATAATTTCGTCTCATTTGCACTTGAAATTGCTTATATAATCATAATGCTCTGTCTCCTACTTACTTGGCCTTCATGTAATCAATTTGATGTTCTCAATTATACTCCATTTTTCAAACTGTCGTCAACTTAGGTAAACCTTAATTTAACGGGTTATATTGTAGTTTATTGTGTTCTAGCCCACGCAAGTGAAACTCAGCTTAAAATGAGAAGAAAGGAAACAAACATCGAAATAATATACTTAAACTTAAAACATACGTGCTTAAAGTTATGCAAAGACTTGCTGACCATTTATATTATCAGTAAAACTTGTAAAGTGTTCCATTAGAATAAATCAAAACAACCAAAATGGATTTCTGGTATATAATTTTGAACTACGTTACTGCTCTGTGTTCATTAAGCATACAACTGTAGTTGTTCCACATCATTTAATTTAAGAAAATACATTAACTTATAGATGTGCTTCATAAGCTTCAGTGTTTGTTTTTCTTCATTGCTTTCACATTTATTTATTCATATCTTCTGTTTTCTTTCTATTTTTTAATTTATTTATTCATATCTTCTGTTTTCTTTCTATTTTTTAAGTTAGGTTTGCAAGTATTCATTATGTTTGTCTTTCGTTAAAATACTGAAAGCGTTGTGGATGCTGCTGCTACCGTTACTATTGTGTTATTGCTGTTGTTGATGTAATCACAAGCTGCGGTTTTCAAAAATGTGACACACGTAATAGTAATTGTCAACTGACAGTCAAAATTCAGTCATCAGCCTGTTTTCAGTTGTAAACTCTTTATTTCGGTTTTTGTTTGCTGTTTGTCATTTTAGATGACAATTTTAAAGTTAAGGAGTATGGCCAATATTTCAGTCTGTTGAAAGTTTTTTTTTGGCAATTAGTCAATTATGAATTGCCAGTGACAATTCTCGTTATCAGTTGTTTTTATTGGTATATTGTTGTCGAAAGTTTTCGTCGATTCGAGTACTACACGTAAATCCTGTTTGAGCTGATATTCTGTAAATCATAACTCCATACGACAAAATACAGTTAAATTCACAGCATTTAAGCCCTAAAAGGGCTAATGCAGGAAAACATTTCTCAATTTTGGTTGTAATTATTTTCATCAATATGAACCAATTATATGTTCACAAATATCATGGTAGTAATATTCGCAAGGAAATTGAGACTTACATACGAGGTGCTAACCACAATTGATTTGGTAGTTATGTATGCACATCTAGTGGAAGATTATCAATTATCCGTTTTATTTTTATTGGAGTTTTAGACAGTTCCACTGACTTACGCTGATTATATAACGAACGATTTTCGTTCAGTCTGACCCGTGTTTATCAGCAGCACGGCTACAAAAATTTCTACTTGGTAAGCAGACGTATTCACATAGTGTAATTAAAATGTATTTCCCCAAAGAATGTCAAGATATTATCCCATTTTTATGGTATTTTTTATTACGTATTATACAAGCGAAAGCCCATGGGGCTAATTTCACCTAACGATTTTAAGCCTTGCCATATTGACAGACTGTGACACAAAACGGATAATTGATAATCTTCCACTAGATGTGCATACATAACTACCAAATCAATTGTGGTTAGCACCTCGTATGTAAGTCTCAATTTCCTTGCGAATATTACTACCATGATATTTGTGAACATATAATTGGTTCATATTGATGAAAATAATTACAACCAAAATTGAGAAATGTTTTCCTGCATTAGCCCTTTTAGGGCTTAAATGCTGTGAATTTAACTGTATTTTGTCGTATGGAGTTATGATTTACAGAATATCAGCTCAAACAGGATTTACGTGTAGTACTCGAATCGACGAAAACTTTCGACAACAATATACCAATAAAAACAACTGATAACGAGAATTGTCACTGGCAATTCATAATTGACTAATTGCCAAAAAAAAACTTTCAACAGACTGAAATATTGGCCATACTCCTTAACTTTAAAATTGTCATCTAAAATGACAAACAGCAAACAAAAACCGAAATAAAGAGTTTACAACTGAAAACAGGCTGATGACTGAATTTTGACTGTCAGTTGACAATTACTATTACGTGTGTCACATTTTTGAAAACCGCAGCTTGTGATTACATCAACAACAGCAATAACACAATAGTAACGGTAGCAGCAGCATCCACAACGCTTTCAGTATTTTAACGAAAGACAAACATAATGAATACTTGCAAACCTAACTTAAAAAATAGAAAGAAAACAGAAGATATGAATAAATAAATTAAAAAATAGAAAGAAAACAGAAGATATGAATAAATAAATGTGAAAGCAATGAAGAAAAACAAACACTGAAGCTTATGAAGCACATCTATAAGTTAATGTATTTTCTTAAATTAAATGATGTGGAACAACTACAGTTGTATGCTTAATGAACACAGAGCAGTAACGTAGTTCAAAATTATATACCAGAAATCCATTTTGGTTGTTTTGATTTATTCTAATGGAACACTTTACAAGTTTTACTGATAATATAAATGGTCAGCAAGTCTTTGCATAACTTTAAGCACGTATGTTTTAAGTTTAAGTATATTATTTCGATGTTTGTTTCCTTTCTTCTCATTTTAAGCTGAGTTTCACTTGCGTGGGCTAGAACACAATAAACTACAATATAACCCGTTAAATTAAGGTTTACCTAAGTTGACGACAGTTTGAAAAATGGAGTATAATTGAGAACATCAAATTGATTACATGAAGGCCAAGTAAGTAGGAGACAGAGCATTATGATTATATAAGCAATTTCAAGTGCAAATGAGACGAAATTATCGAACTATTAGTAGAATTATTGCATAATCAGGATTAAAACTTATCTCCTCCGTGCAAATAAGACGAAATTATCGAACTATTAGTCGTTTTTGTTGGCGCAAAACGTCAAAATAATCGCTGAGGCTAACATAGAATGGGTGATATTTGAGTCAAACTGGTAAATATTTATGTAATGGTATCCTGGAGAGCTGGGGTCTAATCAGTCATATTTTTGAAGTTAGATGAGATAAGATGTTTCTCAGCATGGGATCAACGGCAGATGCCAAATAAAGTATGTAAATTACACTGTCGCACAACGTCTGCGGTGAATGGGGGATGCAAAAGCTGCCGGAGATTAATATGTCTATCAAAACTCAATTCATACAGAGGTTTCAATACCAACAGTATTAAAATTGCCCCTTCCCTGATTGGATTAAACTAATATAATATCTTGCGAAAATAAGTGCAGTCGAACCGCTATTAATTTTAAGCGGCCCCCTATAAAGCGGCCAACCTTTATTTTATTTTACACCTCTGTTAAATGACCAGGAAGATTTAAAGTTGCAATTGCATGGATTATTTTAGCCACATGAAGGTAAAAAATGGCAATGTGGAAACGTAATTGTTTCTTTGTCTTTTGTTAACGTTATGGACTTATTGTAACCATCATTGTTCTACTTTTTCTCCACCTGTAGTTGTACCTGTATTTGATAAACTAAAACCTGGACCACGCCCAACGTTGTTTTTGGGCAAACCTCAAGTTGGCCACCTCAATTTAGCGGCCAGTTGTCCCCAGAGTGGCAACTTAATGGAAGTTCTACTGTAATTCATGTTGCTTACAAACGTTAACTTATTCTGGAAAGACTAGCACGCTCTTATGTGAAGAGAAGTTTTTTACTGACCTTTCTGTATAAGGAAGTTTTAAATCTATGGTTACAACCATTCCGACCTGAAGAGCTGATTACTCGAAATTAAAGTCGAAAGTGCTAAATAAATTATCATAAAATAGGGAATTCATCAGTTTCAAGCAGAAACAGCGATCTCGAAAGTTTCCACGTGCGCGCACTGACTCGTGTCCCTCTATCTGTTGGAAAATTTCCGGTTTTGTAATTACAAAAAAAAATGGCTATATTTTTCCATGAACTCTCCAGATCGTAGAAATAGCGTCTTGAATGTTCAAAACTCAAGTGGAACCACATTTTGTACAAATTCACTAGTCACTCGGAAGTTACAACTGGTCAGGGAAAAGTCGACGAGAAGCTTATTGCAAAGTTCTGTTAAGAGATTTTCTGGATATCTTGTCACAGATGTGAAAAGTTAAAAAATATATATATATTATACGGTTGATTATAATTTCGACAGTAGGATTTGTTGATATCAACTGCCTTGCAATAGACCTTTTTCGCTTGTACATTTTGTTTTCCCAATACAGATCACGTGATGATACTCAGGAGATTTGATCCTTTGTCTTGTTCATTAAAAAGAGTACATGCAGACATATTCATGCTTGCATGTACCCTTTTTAATGAACAAAACAAAAGATCAAATCTCCTGAGTATCATCACATGATCTGTATTGGGAAAACAAAATGTACAAGCGAAAAAGGTCTATTGTATCTTATTCCTACTACTTTTCGCACGCACTAAATTTCGCGATTTTTACGCTTTTGAAAAAACTTAGCTTCTAGACCTCTTTTGCTCGGACGGTTTGTTGCCCCATTTCAGACCATGTGATGATACTCTTGAGAAATCTTGCTTTCAAATGTTCAAATAGTCCCGTGTATAGGAATGAATAATTTTTAGATAGATAACAGAAGAATTCTCTAGGGAATATCACATGATCTGAAATGGGAAAACAAACCACCCAGGCTAAAGAGGTCTATTCCATTGGGACGATCGAAAAAGTGGACGGGGGAAGAAGAGGAAAACGCTCGTGGCTTGCCCACTTTTTCGCTCGCCATCACTGACCGCGAGCATATAACAGGACAGAAAAAAACGTTAAAAATACAACTCGCGAAAAAAAAGCGAAAGTTAAGCAAGTGAACATTACGAAATAACACATGGATTTTAAATGTTGTGGGTCGCATGCTGGCTGGTAATTGTTTAATTTCTGTCCTCAAAAGTATAGTCTTTATTGTCTTGTTTTCAACAACCTATAGCACGTTTCTTCCGATTCACTGTTATCTTACAAATCCGCATCAAGCGCTTTAGTGCTGTCGTTAAATTTTGTAGTTGTAACATACTTGTAAAACCGCGAAATTAAATCCACTTGGGTACAGTGTTTTTCCCTAAAACGGGCGAAAATTAAAACTCGCAAAATACAGCTCATGAAATTAGGTAAGCGTGAAAATTAGAAAGAATGAGGTAGTTATTTTGTGTAAAAAAAAAAAACACACACACACACACGCAAATTTAGAGCGTAAAATTGGCTACTTTTTATTTGATCAGTCTTATTATGGTCACTGAAATCGATTTTTGGCCACAGAGACGTCAAGTAAGATATTTTTTTTTCCATCATGAATAGTAAATGTTTTCTACGGTAACTTCTATACGATTCAACGAAGTGCAACAACGAGTTAAGTCTGCGTCGGGCCCAAGGAGTCAATAGGGAGTTTACGAAACAACGACGGCAACGGCAACGCTGCTGAACAAAGGAACTAATGAGCAATACATTGGCCGTACACGTGCGTTGTAATTCTTGGTACATTTCTTTGTTTTCCTCTCCATGACAACAACGTGAAATGACCAAATTTTGGGTTGCCTGGAGAACGTGAAGCACGACAGCTAATTTTTTTAAACTTATATTTCACTGAAATGTATTGCTGTCTTCCCGATTTAGTTTCGCCGTAGTTTTGACAATGATAAACAACGTAAATGACTTTAGAGTATCGCAAGATTCGTAGGTAAAATTTAAATTCTATTTGTTTTTTTCATCGACGTTGCCCTGGCCTCGGCGTCGCCGTTGTGGTTTCGTAAATTCCCTAATACTGTCAAAACAAATCCCAATCTCCGTGGTCCTGAATGGAATGCTAGTCTAACGCAGGGGTACCGTTTACTCTACTTTAGCATGATTAATTTCGCCAGTTCTCATTTCCATGAGAGTAAAGTACCTCACCAAGAATGCATTGCAATGACGCCAACTAGGTTATGTATAAACCCATAAATTTAGAGAGTAAAATCGGCTACTTTTTATTTGATCAGTCTTATTATGGTCCGTGCGGCTACCAGATCTCCCACACAGTGCCACAGTAAACCGACAATAAACACGGATTCCGTCAATCCATCCATCAATCCATTAAGAAGACGACGAGGATGGATTACGCCGAAGTCGTGGAAATGTGCAGTAATAAATATATAATGAGGTCATGATGCTTTAAATCTGTTCTGCAAGCTTTGCTCAAAATAAACTTAAAATTATTATTTTCGTTGAACATGTTTTCCTTTCCTCATTGTGTAAGGTAACTCTTGCCCGGACGGTTGGACGTTCTTCGAAGGCTTTTGCTACTTCTTCTCGAACCAGACTGCCACTTGGGTTAACGCCCGTGAGCGCTGTAAGGAGATTGGGGGAGACCTGGTGAATGTGTCTTCGGATTCGCAAAACGCGTTCATTGCGTCACATTACTCAAGCCTTAGTTGCTCATCTGAGGGGGCCTGGATAGGGCTTCATCGTAATCCAAGAAATACTTCGCGATGGGTGTGGCTCGATGAGCTTGATGAGGAACCTATTTACACAAAATGGAACAGGAAAGAACCAATGAACGATCGCTTGGATAAAAATTGCACAGAAATACACCCAACTAAGAGCATTTATTGGTTTGGAAGAGAATGCTCCGCTCAAGGGTGTTATATCTGCATCAAAGGTAAGCATGGGATGTTCTGCCCAGACATATATGGTTGCTTTGTTATTTTTTTGTTTTGTTTTGTTCTGTACAAACATTAAAATGCTGTTACGAAATTGTTGCTTAATCAAACTATTTAGTTTGATTCTTGTCATTTGGATTGCTACCGAAGTAAGGAACATTTATTATAATAATTGCATTAAGGATGTTCTAAATTAGAGTAAATATTTTAAATTTGTTATTTGCCGGCTTGGTGATCCTTCTATATATAGTGAAGGATGCACTTTTTCACTATAAGGACCTCCCAGCTTGCAAATAACATATATTTTTAGCATATTACGCTGCTTCATCTCTCAAGTTTTCAGCCTCTTTCCGAGAAAAGAATTTACAATACACCTCAAAGTTTTTGTAACCTCAGAGAGCACATATCAAGTTAACAAGGTACGCTCACATAGGCTGTTCTCGTTGCTTTCTCCAGGGACGCCTGCAATGAGTTTTGCAATATTATAGATGTTACTAAGTTTTACGACTTTTACACTAATTTGAACTAATATGATCGTGAGCTGCTTGTCAGTTGGTGTGTTTGGAAAACATAAATGGTGGTCTTTGCTGAATTATAAGTACGAAAATAAATTTAAAAAATGAATAAATACATTTGCAAGCGCTAAAACTATAAATATTCTAAAGCGCTATTGATAATTATATAAATTCTATGATAAAAAAAAATCAAACGAACATGTGTACAATCAACAAATCTGTGTTAAAAACGTTAATAACTACCAAATGCTTTCCTGAAAAGGAAAGTCTTCAGCTGGCTTTCAAAAGTTTCTAATGATGCCGCTCTGCCGGCGAATGTCAACAGAAAGATCTTTCCACAGGATTCCGAGGTTTAAATAAATGAACATTAGCAACAGATCCTGAACAGAACTAAAGTTAGAACTCATCTCTATTTCATGATTTTGAATAAAATTTTAGCAATGTTCTTATTTTTTTGGTCTAGATGCTAACGAGTGCAACAACTATAACATTTGTACGGGCCAACCTTGTCTCGATATTGTTGGAAGCTATCAATGTTCCTGTGGTGCAGGTTACCTGACAACAGAACAAGAAAAAGAATGCGAAGGTAGGGGGCAAAGTTTGAGTTTATATTTACCATGTTATTGAAGTTCATTTTTTACACGTCTGCAAAACATTGCAGAAAGTTTTGACCTAAGCTATACTACGAGGCCCCTTACCACGGTCTACATGAACTGCGGTTCAACCTCAGTTTGGATTGCAGTCTAGCATTCCAGGGGCATGGTTTGCGTCCTTATGTAAACTTTCATTCACCTATACACCTGTTTTCATAATGACGATTTGCCGCTGTTTGTTTCACTGTTTGTTTCCGTTGGCCCTAAACATGGTCCCAGCAGCGTACAAACACTGCATTTGTTAACCTCTAAGCAGACACCTCTGCTAACTGGAAACCTGTTGCTTCATTAATGTAAACGTAGCTTTTGATTGATCGTACTTGCATGGAGAAATTCAAAACCGACCAACAGGCAATCAGAGACTACTCAAGTTACTGAATGGCTGCGTATTGCCAGACACTGAGTTGGGTCGAATCTTAAAGATCTGTTTATTAAAGACTAGCATGTTTCTCAAAACCGACCAACAGGCAATCAGAGACCACTCAAGTCTCTGAATGGCTGAGTATTACCAGACGGTGAGTCGGATCCGGTCGAATCGTAAACATCTGTTTATCAAAGAGTAGCTTGTTTCTCCTTATTTTCTCCCATTTTACGCAGATATTGACGAGTGTAAAGACAAAAATGGCGGCTGTCCTCACGAGTGCTTCAATACACAAGGTAGTTACCTTTGTCATTGCAGAGATGGATATGTAACAGAGAGAAATGGCACGATTTGTAGACCACGTGAGTATAACTATACTATAAACAAGAAAATGACACGTTCGATGTTTGGCAACGTTGAAGAGAATGATAGCTCTCCTGTCTTTTCTTACCAGTCTGTGGTAGCCACAGTCTGTGCGATCCTGGTACCATAAACGTGTTGATGCTACAAGTCCTTTTTACTGACAAAATCTATGTGATGGGACTGAAGAGTCTGAGGTCATAATGTGAACACCATGACCCGTGACTACTGTCTTAACACTGTGACCTGTAACCTCTTTCTGCTCAACGTTCTTAAAACTAAGCCAAGCTAGTAATTGGTGGTGAAATAATTTCAGTTAAACTGAGTTTGACATAAGGGCGTATAATACAACTGCAGAGCATGTAAAGCTAAACTTTCCTTTCGCCACATTAAACATGGATGACAGGTGATACTTGAAGAAGCTATTTTAATGAACCATGCATGGTTTTTCCACTTAAACTTTACAGCAGGCACGTTATACGTGCAAAGTCAGCTGATTTGTTTTCTTTGACTTTCAACATGAACACTTTTAATTGATGGCTTCTGTAGAAAGTTTTGATTTCCTTTCCAATAATTCTAAAAAAATTCAACAACGACATCAACATGGTGAGCGTAGACTTGTAGCTTTCGTATGATTAGCTCGGAACATCCAGGGATCACCTAAAATAGCGCGTATTAGCTTTATACTAGAGCAGCGTGACCCCACCCACCAACTCCTATGTAAACGCAATATTCATCTAAGATAGCGTGACCCTCTTGTTGCAGAATACACAACGCCAAAAACTATAGCGACATCAAACAGCCAAGAAACGACACACATGCAGCAACTGAACCTCCTCATGAGCAGCCAGCAGGTTAGTACAAATATTTGAACATTGAACACTAAACGCGAAGATATTTCATGAGCTGGAAGAACTGCGTAAACTACTCCAAGTATGAGTATCTGCAAAACCAATAAAAGGGTATTTTACTGGCATAGAAGCGGTTGCCTTATTCTTAACGTGTTAGACTTCACATGGAACGCTCTCACTTCATGCCCTTACTACAGTCACCGTGTTGCTTTTTGGGTTAAGACACTCTACCGGCGTACAATGCCACTCCCACCCCATACCGGAGATATCACGCAATGTACTAGCGTCCTCGTCAAGGAGACTAGAAACTAGGATAAGCTCTGGTGCACATGATGTAGTTTGACGCAATCGGCAAAATTTTGAATTGGCCACGTTCCATATCTCAATTTTCTAGACATGACCCCTCGGTTTTCGGGTCAAAATTGTGACTTGTTGAAGTTTCTTGTATCTCTCAATCCCCAAAAGAGACTTGGATGCAAAGAAAACAACACCAAATATAGAAGTTTGTCCT
>JAHPZR010032175.1:0-19285 GCA_019787425.1 Platygyra sinensis | reverse complement strand
ACAAGTTGTAGCTTGTTTGGTTTACCAGCTCGGAAAAACCGAGAATAACTGGAGAAAGGAAATAATTTCTCACTTTAACACGAACAAGTTCTTTTCCTTCAAACATATTTTCATTACTTATAACCGATCAGGCAGGCTCTTTCTTTTTTCTTGTCCTCCGTAACATCAGTCGCTGCGATCTGCCTCGCAATAATGTTCCTAACATCGATCCTAACAGGTGGCAACCTCGCTCCCAGGGTCTGTCATCTTACCGCCCAGAGACCCTGAAAACGGGGTTGAACAGGTGGGTGGACGTTCAACTACAAAATGGATCTTAAGGACTTTACAAAGCCGTTTTCGAACACTAAGATCCGCAGCAGGCCCTAGCTTTAATATGGAAACCTTATCTTTTGGCGTATGCGAATGATACTTAACCTCCGACATCTCAGATCTAACAGGAAACCATCGATCGTACAATATCACCATCTTTGTAACTGTCTGAACTAATTAACTTCCTAACTTCCTCACTTCATTTAAAATACCTCTCTTACATATTCATACCACCTACCCGAAACTCCGCAATTACTCTATCTTTTCACAAAATAAATCAAGAAATCTCGATCCCAGTTGATCTTTTTATTACTACGGACAGACTGCTATAACATTTTACTGATTCATACAGGGTTACAAGAATCTAGGTAAACCTTGAAGGTTTCTGCAACACACAACTTGCTCTCTCAATGCTTTTGCCGAGACACAAATCAACGAACGCCTTTCATGCACCTAATTTATTCTGTTGTTTTTCACGTTACCAGGCACCAACCAATAGCGTAGCTCCATATTTCTGTATATAAACCACACACAACCCACAATTCCTCGATTCGATCCGACGAAGGGCTAACGCTCGAAACCTTAGCTTCCGAATCTCTTTACGGTGGCCAATTTACATTATCAAGCCAGTTGATAAAACCAAATTATCTTTAAGCCATTTAACTCAGGTTCGATAAAATTAGCAACTGAATGGAATATTTGCGGTGGACACAATTTTGTAGCTTTGATTATCAGCGAGCGGTTAGAGTTTTAGGATTTGCCTTAAGCAGTACGAGACAAGATCACTGAGATTGACCGCAATTTTGTCTTATATCAAAATTCCACCTAACAACATAGTTCAGTAGAAAATATATAATTTAAATAGAAAATATATGCAATTACCATGAAAATCGCTGCTTTACCTCTTGAAGGGAATATGTCGAATTTACCACTAGTTTGATTTGTTGATAAGGTGGAGCTAGTGGTTGATAGATTAACTTGAATTACTTGAGTCAGTATATACCAATGTACCAAGATTTATTAATTTGATCTCGGTAATGTTTACTTCAGTAGTGCTAGTAAGAGCTCAAGTGTACATGCTGAGTCATCATTCACCACGACTGTAAAGATCTTACAGCAGTTCCAGCTCAGGGAAGGGACCACAGTAGCCTGTGAACAGACTCCAACTAGAAGGGCCTCGGTGATTGCGGCTAAGAGGCCCAAGAACGAGATGGCTTCTCTTTCTTCCTCCTTTTATTTCGTCCTATCCTCGACTAGAGCCTGAGTCAGGGCCACAAGTTTATTAGTTTTGTGACTATAAGGTGTTTACCATCTATAAATAAAGATTGATTGATTAATTGATTGATTGGTTGATTGGTTGGTTGATTGAGCCTCTCCAAAGGCCAGGACTTGAAGGAATGGATGAGTTTATCCGTCTGCCTGGAAAAACTATCAATTTGAACGCGTCGACACATGTACATATTGTGAACCTATTTTTAGATATGGCGCTTTTTTTCGTGGATAATGTTACCACTTGCGTTAATTCATGGATGTTCAAAGTACGCGGAGGATTAAAAGGAACTTTCGAAAACTCAATGGACAGCTGCCTCTAATGACCTGAGGCTGTCGTCTGTCGAACTTGTGAGCGACAACTTCCTTGCGTATAACATTGCCTTTCCCTAGGGAGACAAAATAAGAATTATTTAGCCAAATTAATTAATTGGTAAATTTCTCTTGCAAGGTTGTTCAGTGGATACGGGGATTGATATAATTTTAAGAGAGACAGTCTATAAAAATCGGCTAAAATCGTCTTTCCTTGGCACAAGTCGAAAAATTGATATCGCTTGTATTATGACAATAGATAAGTCCAAGTAAGAATCGAATCAGACTACTTAAGTTTTTGCTAATAATGCACCTTTCTTTGGTAGAATTATCCCGCGGCCAATTGGACTAAAAATATACTTCCGGTTATGCTGAGTTTTCTGAATATTTGATTGCTTCGCACACTGCTCAACAGTTACTTGAGATTATTTCAATGGTATTACATATTCATTTTAGGGCTTCGTGGTATGATGGAGCGAGAAATGAAATAAATCGAAGTTAGTTTTGAGCTCCAAACGAGATCGAACAGACAAGCAGATCTTTTTCATTGTAAATAATACGACAGCACAGAAAAAATATTAAAGTCTCTAAACATTTTATGGCTTTTATGAGAACTTTATTGATTGTTCTCATTATCCATGTTGGGCAGGTAAAGCAAACTTGAGAAGCCATCGGCATGCAGCTGACACAAGAGTAGGTCAACTGCGCATGCTTTGAAGATAAAGATGTTGAAAAGTAGCGCAATAGGTACTTGATTCAGAAAGCTTTCTGACGTTATCCACGAAAGCACATGGCACGGTTGTGCGGCTTAAAGACGTCGACACTCTGCAGATTGAGCTCAAAAACGATTTCGTTATCACAAAAGAGCTGTCTGCCCTGTCGGGCAGGGATGCGTTGTCATGTAGACGGGCGCTCGCGGTGGCTAAGGCGGAGCTGATCATGGCAAAACATATCGATTTCAGTGCTTATCTGCAGTAGGGCAATCTGCAGTAACTACAGAATAATTAGACAGCAATACACCCCAATTCCTCAATTAAATATTTTTTGTAAGTAAATTATACACAATGTCGGACACGCAATCACCACAAGCGGCTGACCCGAGTAAACAGGTGACCTCAAACAAACCAACCACAAAACCATAAAAACGTAAAAGGGGTGGCGGCGGGCAAAGCTATATCGCTGCGAAAACAAAACAAGCCCGCGAAGAACAGAAAAGGCCTTGGCTGAAGCCCGTGTCATAATTGTAAATAATCAGCTCAAAGAACAGAGCCCTGCTGATATTGTAAGTTCAGACAACGACACATCTCCGACAGACAAAAAACGAGTATCATCAGCATTTTTGTTTCAATTATAGGGATCTACTACAAACGCGAAGGGATAAAAAACTGCTCACAGAAAGGCCACCAGACTCCACCGCCCTCGCCTGTGAATAAAGCCCCACTGGTAGAGGACGTTCCTTGTCAAAGAAAAGGCCTCTGCCTGATGGATTAAAAAATATTTGAACTTTTCTCATAATATGTGTAACCCATCATACAATGATTTTTGCTTGGAAAAAATCTGAAGAAACCAACGTTGGCTTCAGCACTTAAGATGACCGAACACAGTTTTCAAGTGCCTATGCCTAATTCACCATAACTTTCAAACTATTTATGCTTTGGCGCCCATTTTTTGCAAGAGTCAAGGATAACCAAACAATATTTATTCTCGCATTTTGACCAGGGTGTGTGCTGTTACCATGGCAACGGGGCTGGTTAAAAACAAGGCTTAAATAATGGTTTTTGTTTATTTAAAAAAATCTACTCATTTGATTGTTTTCATATTTTGCACACTAAGAATTGACATTAAATGCCTTCTGTCAACATCGTTTTAATGAGATTTTGACATAGGCGATTTTCGTAATTCGCTGTTAATCGTTTTCTGTGTTATTAAAATTCCCAATGTCAAAATTCAGATTTTTTTTTTGATAGATCATTCACGTGGTCTCTGATCTATTTTTCTGGCAAATTTCATGAAATTCTAACGACTGGATCGTTAGAAATCGGCATGTTTCTGCTAAAGCAATCGGTCTCAATTTTTCGAGCAACTGCGCATGCGTTGCATTTAACTGGGTTCTTTCGGTAACAAACAAAAGCTGAGAATTGCTGGGTTCTTTGCATCGTTACCTTTCCTAACATATCTTTGTAATAAAAGACTAAAGTCATCAATACACTGTGTTCAATTATAGAGAAAAATAACACAGATAGTGCGAGTGTTGAGTAAATAAAATGATCGCTCTACTGACGGCATGTTTGTTCTTTGAAATCCTTGTGCACGTGCGAAATATTGCATCAGCAAAAGCACGCGCGAAAACTGTGTTCGGCCACCTTAAAAGAGCTGCGGCCAAGAAATCACCCGCGGCACCAGACCTTTGCACTCCGAGTTTAAACGTCAGTTGAACTTTTCAAAAATATGAAACCCATCGTTGGCATCCAGCAAGTTTTCATCAGCACTGCTGCCATTTTTGGAGTAGGAGCTTTTTAGTGAAAGAATTTCTATGAGTCTTGCTATAGACATTCTCTTTGCCGCAAATAGTTATTTGCATTAAAGCCCTGGCCAAACGGAGTCCCAAGTAGACGCAAGTTGAAAACTTGGGTCTACTTGCGACTCCGTTTGGCCAGGGCTTGCGTCCACTTGCGTTGCCTTGCGATGGCTTGCGCTCAATTTGGTCGAGATCAAATTCGCACTCAAGTCAAAGCAAGGTTTTCACCGTTTGGCCACCCAGCCCAAATTAACACAAATTGAGTAACGTCCATTAACCTATTTTTAGCCACTGAAATAGAGGATAGTCTGTGTTAAATTATTTTTTTTGCGACTTGAGTGTACTTCCGAGGAAACTTGCGAGTCCGTTTGGCCACCCAACGCAAGTCTCTACGCAAGTTCAACTTGCGTCCACTTGCGACTACTTGCCGGTCCGTTTGACCAGGGCTTAAGAGGTTAAATAACTTTACCACGGAGAGAAAAGGAGCTAAAATCAGTATACCGCAACTCCTTTCATAATCTAGAATTTGTGGCTACATAACTCTGTCTTACCAAAAAACAAAAGTTTTTTTTGCATGTTTTGAATTCGTTTTGTTAGATGTATCCATGCTTTCTTGGTTTGGTTCAGTAATGTAATATCAATATCTGTCGTCCGGGTTTCATCAAAAAAAAAAAACAATCACAGACAAACAAAACGTCTGGAAGATGTATTTACATATGATATTTCTACAGCAGTAATTGCGATATCGATACCCAAGCGGAGGAAACAGCCTCAAGGTGGATCACAAAGGGCAATGAACGCATGCTGTAGAAATATCACATGTATAGTAAATACATCTTCCAGACGTTTTGGTTTGTCCGTTTGGTTTTCCTGATGAAACCCGGCCGACAGATATTAATTGTTAGAAAACAGTCCTAAGAAAGCACGCGCGCTGATAGGTTAAAAATCGTGTTTGTATAACTCGATGGAGACACAGAACTAGCGCGCGCTGTTGACGTAGTGATGGCGCGAGCAAAGAGAATTTACATTTTGATTTCCAAAATTAACAAGTTGTTTTCCTTTTTTCTCGTCGTGATGTTTTCTAAAAGAAATAGAAAACATGTACTTCGTGTTTCTATCGAGTTATACAAACACTCGTGAAAGTTTAGGAGAACTCGAAAAAGCTGTGGAAACACTCGCCTGCGGCTCGTGTTCCCACAGCATTTCTCGTTCTCCCAAACTTCCACTCGTGTTTGTATAACTCGATAGAAACACGGTACATGTTTTCTATTTCTTAATTACATTACTGCAGGAGCCAAACCAAGAAAGCATAGATACATCTAACAAAACCTTCATATCGGTTTGGTTTTGGATATGCGTGGGAATATTATCTCGCACGAAAATGTATCATTGGCACGAGTAATTAAAATGATACCTTCACGCGGCCATTGTTGATGTTTCGTGTGAAATAATATTCCCATGTATATCTGGAAACAGGCCGATCTGTTAAAATTTATGCTGTTAGTAGAAAAGTCTTAGTTTGGGAGTTGTGCACACCAAGTAATGAGCTCCTGTCATTTAAGTTTTCTATAACTGAAGCGGAAGAACGTGTTACTTCTCAGAAAACACCGCCATAAACATGCGCAACTGACAACGTTTTTATATATATATATATACATCACAACAAAGCACTTTGCCACCAAATATTCGCACTGGCAAAATATCACTAGAAATAGCCATGAGAGCGATTTCGAAAACAAAGACGAAAATATTCGAATGCTTAGGAAATGATCGCACGGTTGGTTAGTTTTAATTAAAGGTACCAACAGCGTTCTATGGATACCAAAACGTATTTATTTTTTATTAATACTTAAGATCATTCAAAACATTTCTACCGCTTACAGAACCGCCCGGTGGTCCTAATAAGATGGATTTTAATATTTACCGGTCTTTCCTGATTTCTAAAAGGCTAATCTACTTTTCAATGCTACACAGATTCGAAGACGCTTCTATCTAAGTACGATGCAAAAAAGAGAAATTTACTTATTTTCAAAGATACTGAGAATGAGACATACTAAGAGGGCCGAGTTGTTGCCTTAGAAACTTTGCCCTCCAGTCTTCCGAATGTCCAGTTGTACTTTGTCGATAACCAATCATCCAGTTGTGAAAGCATCATCAGCCAGTGAGAAAAAGACCTGTCGATGATTTCTCCACGCTCTTTCTTGATGTATATCGTTGTTCACACAGTAAGATCGAACTGTCTGCTGTCTCAGCAGGGCGTGGAGAATCAACGTGACGCCTTTGAGGTACCATTTGTGTGATGCAATTCGTATTGAGAGTTAGCTAAAGATAGTTTACTGAACTTATACTTTGCAGGTTTGGACTGTTTTCATACCAAGGAGAATAGCGGTGGTCTTATTACTTTTTAGAGGCAGTACGATATTCGGGGTAAGTAGGAAACGACATTTTTATTTTGCACGTCGAAAACTATCAATTTACAACATGACAAATACAGATACAGCGTTCTCTGGATACCAAAATGTATTTAATTTTTTTTTTTTTAATACTTAAGATCCTTCAAAACATTTCTACCGCTTACAGAACCCCCGAGTGGTCCTAATAAGATGGATTTTAATATTCGACCGGTCTTTTCTTGATTTCTAAAAGGCTAATCTAACTTTCAATGTTACACAGTTTCAAAGACGCTTCTATCTAAGTACGATGCAAAAAAGAGAAATTTACTTATTTTCAAAGGTACTGAGAATGAGACATACTAAGAGGGCCGAGTTGTTGCCTTAGAAACTTTGCCCTCCAGTTTTCCGTATGTCAAATTGTACTTTGTCGATAACCAATCATCCAGTTGTGAAAGCATCATCACCCAGTAAGAAAAACACCTGTCAACAATTTCTCCACGCTCTTTCTTGATGTATATCGTTGTTCTCGCAGTAAGATCGAACTGTCCTCTTCCTCAACAAAGCGTAGAGAATCAACTTGACGCCTTTAAGGTAACATTCGTGTAATGCAATTCGTATCGAGGGTTAGCTAAAGGTGGTTGAATTGACTGTAATTTATATTTTGCAGCTTTAAACTGTTTTCATATATCAAGGTGAACAGCGGTGGTCTTACTACTTTTCAGCAGGTGTACGATATTCGGGGTAAGTAGGAAACAACATTTTTATTTACACGTCGAAAACTATCAATCTACAACATTTCAGATACATCTCGAACACAAACTTGGGAATAAAAAGAAGGAAAAAGAGCCCGTGTAGATACTTACCTTGAAAACATAATTTGGTTTGCTAATATTTCAGATCACCAGTTACTTTTCGACTCGGTGTCATTTGTTAGTTGAGCTTGTTGTTCAGGTTCTCATTGCTGCTCTAAGAAACTGTTTCCTGGATATTTCGGTTTCCTCGTATTCATTAAGCCCAATACTTTCAATTGCCAGCTAGATCCGAAATACGAGGCCACAGATTTTGTTAGTGCTAGGACCATGGATCCCATCCTCTCTCTATCTCCCTTCCTTGCCCTGGTGGTGAAAACAAATAAGATCCTATTTTAAATGATTTGAAATGCTTTCAAAGCTTGCTTGCTGAGAAAGGGTTAGTATGCACAGTGCCACTTCACCCCAAGCATCCCCCAGAATGAAGCGACATCATCCGGGACTTTCATGCGTCATGCGCGCGTGATTTGAAACGAAATCGGCTATCGAGCTGCCAGATTATAAGAAAAATGGCCTGAAAAGAAATGGCCAACAGCGCGTATATATTGCAAGCTTGCGAATCTAATTTTTTCGCGTCTAAAAAGTTAGCATACGGTATTTGTCGATGAGACATGGATCTTTAACATGAGACCTTTTTTGAGATTTTAGCTCAAGCGGAACTGGTGGCAAATTTCACACGAAATTCACCTATATCTCCGGCGATTTTTTTTGTATGGGAAAATGGCATTAGAATATTTCAATGTCGAATTTTTGTCCGCTTAAGTGCTCTTTAAAAAAGTTAGCATATGGATTTGATTACTCGTTGTTTGAAGTAGCTTCCTGCCAAGTTTCGGGGTAAAACAGCCATAGGAAGTAGTGGCAAAATCTTAATTTCGAAAGTGTTTACCGTCGTTCAAACTTCGCTCCTTTGCTAAGCAGCTAAGACTGGTATGACAATAGCTCGGGCTCGCTTTGAAATTCCCGCCAACGAACAGACAACAAAAACCGATCGAGTTAAAGACTGCGTCTAATGAACTGCTTTGACCGGTCGAGTAATAGAAGACAACGATAAAATAGCAAGTGTTTCGCGCACCGCTCTTTCCATTTGGCAACGCTTTGGAAGAAAACCTTTTTGTGAGAAAACTTTTGGCTTCTGCACTCAAACCATTGCCAGTGTGATATGTCAACAAATCAAAGGCTCCTTAGAGCAACCTCACGGTCTGAATATAATTGTTTGCACCCTTGAGTAACCTGCGATCTGGTGTTCTTTGCGAAGTTTATACCTTTGTTCAAAGTCTACACGTGCTGGCACATTTTATATGTTTGTAAGAAGGGACTGACTTAGTTCAAAAAGAGAGTTATTGTTGAGGAATCGATTGTTATTATTATTACTCAGAAAGGGAATTGACATTTTTTTCGAAATCAGGAACATTGTTAACCAACAGAAAATAGTCACACGCAATATTAGAAGCCTCGTTATTCACTTGCAAATAACGTGGATCGGTTAAGTGTCCAAATATTTGAAGTCTGACTTGATTAAGAGACCCCAGACTTAAGATAAGTCAAAATAGGTAAAATCATTGTGTCAAAAATTTTGCAAGCAAGAGATGGTTTCAAACTGCTGAAGTCGATGTGTCATCTTAAGCTTAACGGAGCATGAACAGCCCTTTCTCTGAAATGTACGAGTGACAGAGTGAAGTTCCCAGTTGAAAAAAATTTGAGTTCATTCTCAAGTAAGTATAATTTTGGACAATGTCAGTCTTTTCGTTGCCTATGTAAAAATTGCAGTCCTATTTTTTCGCTCGTCGTTGAAAAATCATAACTTTGGTTTACTGGGCCAAAGCATTGGGACAGTTTTTGCACACTGACATATGTGATATATTCAATATTAATATCGTTTCACAGTGAATGTCTCTTTTCGTTTCTCTAGAACTGTTACCTGGGTAATTTACCATGAAGTCTTTCCAAGTTGTCATTGTGACTATTCTGTTCATGGCCTTACTCATCATGACCTCAGATGCGGGCAAAGGAAAAAGCAAAAAGCGTGAGTTAAGGCACACTTACTGTGAACAATTCTGTGTGACGTGCCATTGTTGAGGTGACTTGATGTCTCCTATGCAATAACATGTCGAGAGACATTTTTTTAAAAAAACAAATGTGTTTTCTTGTCTTTCAGCAAAATATATCTTATCGTCGTAAATTTCACATTTTAAGAAACTTTAACCAATTTACTAGTAGTCTATTTAGTTCAGCAAATCTTGATTTTTTTTCCTGAATTCATTTTAAGAACTAAAGAAGTCAAAATCTATACTGTGGCTGTTCAGAACAAACGGTGTAAAATTCACGACATATTCCGTCACTGTCTCACTTCCAGACCACAAAAGAGAGAGAGTTTCGGACGTTCTAGCAACCTTCAAGTTTAGTTAGTACCGTACCTTTTACTTGAAAAACGTAACGGCGGGGTGGGGGAGGGAGGTGGGAAGCTTATAATATGCCGATACCACGAGGCTTAGGAACTTATGACAACCCTGTCTTCTCCTAAAAGATGGAAAAATTTAAGGATTCTTCCGGAGATAAGAAGATTATTCCTTTGAGCTACGAAATTTTGAGCTCAAGTTTTTTGCCGGGCCTCCAGCAAATTTAAGCGAGGAGTTGAATCAGCTGGTTGAACAAAGGCACTCGACACTCGGAGGCGGACCAAAACAAAAACAAACTGGTCTGATATATCAACCTTTCGAGGTTAGTAATGCATTGCAGGAGTTTTAGAGATAATTTTTTCAGCGATTTGGCGACAATACAATTCAGCACAAGCTTTCATTGCAAGCCATTTAAATGCTTTCGGCAAGCAAAACTTGTACATGAATGAGAGTTCCGTTTTAAGTCTTGCGGGCGAAATCCTTCTGTTCCAAAAACTTAAAGATAATCGAGTTTTTCTGACAGAGCTTTGATAAAGGAATTTTTATCAAATATAGGCAGCCTCAGATGAATTATTTAACTCAAGTCCCTGTGTTTTAGTTTTGCTTGATTGCTTAACTCGCTCGATCCTGAATTGAACTCTCGTTGAAATTGAAGAAACAGCGGCTTAAAGGAACGACTGCATCGTACACAAATATGGCTTACATTTCTGACATTTTCCTCAGCCCTATGTTTATTTAAGCCTATTTTACCAAATAAAGAAAGTGAGGCCCGGTTCAAACGTCGAATTTTACATGTGCCGAACCTAACAATTAGATTCGGCACATGTAACGTTCGACGTTTGAATCAATTAGGTTCGGCAGAATAATAAGATTTGTATTTGGGTCGACATGCCTTTCTTATCGGCCGGGCTTGTCGAATACAACGGCAAAAGATCGACTTCGTTTCATACGTCGAACCTTTTCATGTGCCGAATCTAATGCATACATTACAAATACATTGAATAAACTAATGTTTACCCAAAGTTCTGCACGTTTCCTATTTTTGTCATGCGCACACAGCTTGTTTTGATCCAATCTCGTTCCCAGAGCCTCGTTCCCCTTGACCAGCGGTCGGAAAACGAGAGCTCTGGGAGCAACCATTTTGAAATAACAAAAGAAATCACCGAATTCTGCCCATCCGGTTTCACTGCGCATCTACATCTATGGCGCATGCCTGAAATGGTTGCTCCCAGAGCTCTCGATTCCTGCCGCAGGCCAGAAGGATCGTGGGCTCTAGGGACGAGAATGGTTTTGATCTTTAAGGGAAAAATGGCGGGAGGAGTGGGAAGATATGCATTCCTCTTGCTTCGAGGGCACGAAATGATACTTGCTTGACTGGTGATTAAACCACTTCTTTATCAGTCCGGGATCGTTATCATTTTTGATAACCTCACCAAAACAAACCATAAACCAATCGTTGCACAGGATTTCGTTCACGTGACGTTATTTGGTAGCAACAGTGTCCAATTCAATATGCCGGTCGACGAGGCGCTGCGATGAAAGGGGCTACCCACAACACCACAATGCAGCGTCATTGAATTAAATTTAGGTTTGCTTCATAATAGGTTATGGGATTATGGAATAAAAACAGAAATGTATGGAAGAAAACTGTCTTCGTCCAAAGTTACTGCGAATTTAATTTCCACACCGTGTGATATTTGTTCCGCGAGTAAAATGACACAGCGAAGGTAGACAACAAATATTCTCTTCACAAAAGCGTTGTTTATTGACACTAATATGATAATAGCTTCCATTTTCCCTCAGGCTTCATTTTCTTGGTAGCGGGCGAAGCTGCTTGTTCAACAGTCTGTAGTAAATAAAAACGAAAAAGTAACAGTAAATACATCTTGAAGAGCTGCAACTTAATTTCGTTTAGTTTGCGTGATAACAAACAGTATAAGTTAATTCAACAGCCAGGCTCGGCGTAGTAACACGTAAAATGCAAGTAGCTAACATGTTCACGGAATATTTGTTCCTCCAGAGCTAACATTTAGAGAGCTTAAAACATATCTGGCAATACAAACGAGCCGAGAGAGAAGAAACCTGGCAAAAAACAGACGTGTCAAACTCTGCAAATGGGCCCTTTGCAGTTTACGATCACATGGTACAAAAACCGCCATGCTGGAGAGCAAACTGCCCACTGGGACCTCCAAAACAAAGAAACTTATCTGAATATTCTTTTGTTTTGGATGTCCCAGTGGGCGGTTTGCTCTCCAGCATGGCGGTTTTTGTACCATGTGATCGTAAACTGCAAAGGGCCCATTTCACGCTGATTGCAGCGGAAGCCAACCTGACATATGACCTATGTCCTTCCAAAACCACAGGATTTTTGCTTAGCGAAATATTCAAAGATCCCCAGATCGTACCATACAAAAGGGGCAGATCCTTAGAGATATACTAGTTCGAGCAAAACTTCCTAAAGCGGCTATTACACGCGGATAAAGTGGGCCGGGTATTCTGCAATCTAGCCCATTGTTGTCACTCGCTGAATCCAACGTTCATTATATTAATGACTGGTGTGCCAGAAAACTGACCTAGTTTGGCCGGCATTTCTTGAAAATATCTCAGGACCACGAATGTGTGGACATTGAATCTTGGACTCAAAAATATAGGCAACTTACCTTTTAATGCATTTGCCGGTTGACCGTCTCAGGCGATAAAAATACCTCACGTACGTCAGGCAAACATTAGGCCGGCGGGGATGAATAAAATCGCTGTCCTCTTCAATGTCGATATCATGTCGTTCGAATTCAAGCTTGAATTTTTCTTTAGGTCTTGCAGAAGTCCTTTCTGAATCGAAGACGCAGTCTTGCCACAAAATCGACATAAATTTGCTGTTCTGATTCTATGGGTACCAGCATCCGCCATCTCAATACCTAGGTACACATCAATCAGCATCAATTACAGATGAAGATATGGCCGCCGTTACGAACAGCACATCGCAAATCAAAACAAGCCCGTGCACTTTTTTCACAGATCGTGCACAACACTAAAAACAGATTAAATCCCAAGTATATAGCGTGAAGATTAACGACATATTTTTTGTGATTGTCGCAAAAATCTGCAAGCAACTTAAATCTAATGACAAAATGAAAAACATACCTGATCTGTATGCAAAATTGCAAGCGCTATTTCACTTTACGAGTAGCATTTTACATCGTTTACGCTGGTCTTCAGCCGCCATCTTCAAAACACGCGAGGCTTTTCCTTTCTTCGTACTTATCGAATAGAGTTATGGGTAAAACACCCGAGCATAATCGAACAAATAACGAGCAAAGCGAAGTGAATACGAAAATTCCCAGTTTTTGAAATGGCCGCCATTATATGACGTCACATGGTTATCAAAAATGATAACGATCCCGGACTGTTTATGCGGTGTTCCGTATTTGAAAACGAGTGTAACGGGTTAGAAAGCAGGCAGTTCGGTGGCGCCCTGTGAGTCATGCTTTTGAGCCGGTACAAACAAATGAATCCTGAAGAAAACCGATGGCAAGAACGAACTGGACGAGGAACTGTGATGTTCCTTTGGGAATAAGCAATCAAATAGAAGGCAAACCAAATTCAAGACTCGATCGTCTTCGGTTGTTTAATACTAACTACATCTGGAGTCGCCTTCTTCGATTTCTTTTACCCTCCCTGATCGCTCCTGCAAGAAAAGAAAGCTCCTCATTTCCACGATTTGTCCTAACCTTACCACATTTTCCGCCATTTTGGTCAGCAATAACCGCCGTTTGCCAACTGAAACTGTCATGTTCACTTTTGCAATAAAGTTCGACTCAATCAGGTTCGACGTTTGAATCAACTGCCGAACCTAATTATTTGGGTCGACCCAAATTGGTATTAGGTTCGGCATTTGTAAAGTTTGACGTTAGAACTGGGCCTTAAAGATCATTTTTAAAAGCCATTCATGTGTTTAAGTTCAGCCTTGTGGAAAGGAAAACGAAACCCACAAACCTGCTGTTGAATAAGCGCATCTCAAACAGCTCAAAGCCAGGGGTATTTGTTTGCTTTCTCCTCCAATCCCACTTTTAAGAAATGTCTGGTAATAATAATAATAATAATAATAATAATAATAATAACAACAACAACAACAACAACAACAACAACAATAATAATAATAATAATAATAATAATAATAATAATAATAATAATAATAATAATAATAATCTTTTATTAGGGGTCTTCCGTCACATAACGTGGTTTTCAGAAAGGTCTTATAAAGATTAAATATACAAAAGGTTAAAAAGTACCATATATAAGACAAACTTACAAACTGATAAAAAAAAATGCAATTAAAACTAGAAGCTAATGCACAAAGATATTATCAGATATTAAATTGATAAAAACTGATTAAAACAAAGAAAGACGAGGACGAGGACGCCCTGAAGGACAGAGAGTTCAGCCACCCAAAGCTTCAACCATGTGCGGCTTGTTGATAAAGTATTCGAATCAGTACTTCTAAGAAAATCACGAAATCTATGAATCCACATCTATACCAGAAAATTTCCGCCTACAGAAAAACACATAGCTGCGAAACTACATTAATGAGACTAACGGAGGACTTGAAAATGGCTGCCTATAATAAAAAGTATATGACTTTTCTATTCACAGATATGAGCAAAGCTTTTGATACGCTGCACCCCGCACTAATGGTTCAGAGACTTAAAGCATACGGCTTTTCTGAAACACACTGAACATTTTGCGATCCTTCCTTGAGCGTAGAAGAAACAGTCAAACTACAAGACTGCATAAAGAGAACATCAGCTTCCATATTTCCTTTAACGTAGTAAAAAGCGCATTATTTTTTTTAACTTGTAGCATTTGTCCTTCAACGAGGTCGTGTTTCCCTCCGCTTAGACACGGAAGATATGCGCTGCAAAAAGGTTTACTTTAAGACGGGAGGTTTCCAGAACAGCAAAGGAGATGTTCGCATCCAGACCACAATTAACTACTTCAACTACAGCGGAAATTTCATTCACGACGCTGCAGTCACCTGGGTCGAGAACGTTAATCTCACCTCTTTCGATGTGTGCGCGCTTAAAGCAGGAAGGCTAGACCGCTTGACGCCTGATGGTGGGCTCACATTTATTGACTTCATCGCTTTCCAGGAGGTTCCAAAGAGCGCCTCGGCTGGTCAAGTCATTATGACGAATTGGTGGGATGGAACACAGTGCGAATCAGTTACATTTGAAGTGAGTCTAAACTAAATAACTCAAGTTAATACATTATGGTAGAAATCTAAGAGAGCACGTCGCGGCTTACGCATGTTAAAAACTTTAGCCGAAATCTTTCGAAGTTTATCGTCTATAATCCATTTTCATTTTCCTCATCCTTAACCACTCTTGTTCATGAGGTTTTTTAATGGTTTATTATCAGCTGTGTTTTTCTCTGTTACTATAAACTTCTATTCAGATTTCCTTCTATTAAAAGCTATTTTTTACGTGGCCAAAGGAAGGTACAAGACCATAATATTAATAATATTAATAATAATAATAATTATTATAATTATACTAATAATAATAATGATAATAATTATAATATTAATAATATTATTAATATTAATAAATTTATTTTTTAAATAATAATAATAATAATAACAATAATAATATATGCACAAAAATAATTTTATTGGGCTCACGAAAATTCTTCCCTAATACTTTACAAATAATTATTTACAACACAAATTTGTTTACAATAACAATATTATTAAAATCGTTAAAAAAGAGGCAAATGTAGTTATGTAAGAAAAAAAAAACAATTTACGATAAGACAAAAATATTACAATTTTCGTATAAAAAATGGCCCATACAACTAGTTACAAAATAAAACTTCTCATGAGGAAGTGACTGCATCCAAAAATTAAGATAATAATAATGATGATGATGATGATGATAACATAAAATTAATGGATACCATTTGAATTGAAATATAAGCGACAGGCATCTATAAAATCATCTAGCTTACGAAATGGTGTCCTTGAACCCCTGACACTTGTGTGGACTGATCTTAAAATTTCAAAGGACAAAAGTGTTCTTAGCCATGCAATAACAAAATGGTAAGGTTCACCGTCGTTTTGAGAGAGTTTCTCTGCTAAATGATTTAGGAAACGGTGACTCTCAGTACCCATGCCTCCATTTG
The DNA here is from genome assembly GCA_019787425.1 of Platygyra sinensis. Lineage (NCBI taxonomy): Eukaryota > Metazoa > Cnidaria > Anthozoa > Scleractinia > Merulinidae > Platygyra > Platygyra sinensis. The sequence continues at coordinate 3,102 of JAHPZR010032175.1, read as the reverse complement.
TTCCAAATACCAGAGGTGTAAAAGACCCCATCTCGACATCTAACACGCGCTGCTGATACTTCCGCTTCTTGTCATCTTCTTGCTCTTTGAAGATGGTGGAAGTTGTCTTGCTCTGGTAGCACTTGGAATTAACATGCGTAACTCTAACATCAAAAAATGCCTAACTCCTCATGACCAAAAACCCCCTGCCTTTATATCCAATCTTGCCTCTGATTTTGTGACAGCGCTTCTAAAGTTGAATCGTTCGTTGTCGAGGGGTTGAAGGCGTGGTTCAACTTCGACATCCTTGCAAACCTTACTCTGCTTACTGACAAATGAGGTCAGTAGGTTACGAACACCATCGTGTCTCTGCGCCACAAAACCCCCCTTTTTGCATGACTGGGCATGGCCGACGGTAAATTTCTCCCCACAAACGCACTGGCTTGGTAGACCGGACAAGGGCAAGTTATACCGTAAACGCACTATTAGCATTATTAGCAAATTATACCGTAAACGCATAATAATAATAATAATAATAATAATAATAATAATAATAATAATAATAATAATAATAATAATAATAATGGTTTATTACAGATTCCAACATATATTCTAACTAGCCACTTTAGGCCGCTTTACAATAAGCAGGGTAATGGAAGAAAGATTTCATTGAAACGTCTTTTATTGTAAGAAGGCCCAAATATCTGTTTTTTGTAAGTCATAGTCGTAGTCATAGTTATTTTTCTTGGAAAATTCTGTCCAAGGGGGAAAGGTACAACGAGGTTAATCCCATGTGAAGCACCAACCCGTGAGACAAGGCCAGACCACAACACATTGAGCTACGTACCCTAAGTTCTTTAACGTCCCCTGCTAACCATGTAATATTGAAGATGCGGGTCAGGAGAAGGGGCCTACGGTTTATAGTCCTTATCCGAGAAGACGTGAACGTCTAACCATTTGCAGAAATAATTCAAAGGCAACACATTCTTTTCAGTTATTTTAATACGTACCTGAGTGTTGGTCCGGTCTGGGGCTCGACCCCTCGATCTCCCGCACAGGAAACTGTCGCTCTACCAACTGAGCTAACCAGGCGGTGGTTAAATAATAGTAACAGAGGAAGAACGTAAATTAATTTAGTAACAAGTTGAACATTATGATATAAGTATTCTTATTATTTCAGTCAACGGAGATTTCCTCACCCAACGTTTTGCTGACTGCTCAGCACACAGTAGTGGGTCTAAAACACGACGCCGCCACAGTCTGGGTCGAGAATATCAACAGCAACAAATTTCTCGCCTGTTCGAGAGAAATGCAGAACTTTTCTGGATTACATAAAGACATCATATTGGTAAGTTATAAATGAACAGTATTATTAACAGCAAGGCATAAGTCACTGATGTTGTAACATGAAGCCCTTTGTAGGCAGAGCTGGGTTAATTACGATCGAGTCTTTTGTCATAGTTTCAAATTTCACTGCCTTGGAGAGATTGACGGTTTATCTAACCACTGTATCCAACACTTTGTTAAGCGCAGACCGACTACTAAAAATATACTACCCATTGCTACCTTTTTCAAATTCAAAAGTTCTCAAAAGTTCTGGGAAAAGTTGCTCCTTTGTTGAACGCTGGGATTTAGTTCATTTTCTTCTCACATCACTATTCTTTTCCTGCAGAACTGGTTAGTCTACGACAAAACTCCAACAGGTCTTGCCGGAGAAAAACATCTTGTTAATTTCCAAAACAAGTTTTTGCCTCTTGCCGAGAATTATAACTCTTACTGCCAGGTGAGATTTATTAGTTAGTTTCAGAAACCTTAAGGTATCTAATAGAAATAGCTCCATTTCTCAAATTCACGTCAGTTTTTACAATAATAAAAAGGCATAAGTTTTAGATTCACACGTGTTCTTATATTGACAATGAAAATTATCCAATGAGCTCAAAAATAAATAAATCTTTACCAGTGGCGAATTCATGTTAAGGGAATCAACGAACACAACTGTAATTGGGAAATAATTAACTCGAGTTTTTGAAATTTTCTTGTGAATTTTAACATATGCGCTAAAGATCGTGGGCTTCTGACCTATTTATTGTAACGAGAAAAATCGCCCCGAACGTTACCATGAGAATTTTGAAAAATTTGCGCGAAAATACAGGAGTATTTCTTTACTCATAACATTGAAAAACACAAACTGCCCCTTTGCCATTTAATGATTTTAAGGGTATAATGCACAAACCAATTGAATTTAACAACCGAGAGCAATAATCCTTTCTGTCCAGTTTCATCAATTCATGTCTAAGGTTTAAACTCGTAATTTAATTTATGATCCTTCCGTCGAGAAAAAGAAAAAGCAGTTTTGTTGCTAAAATTATAAATACCTTTCAATCTTCTGGATATGAAACTCTTTATGCTTCTATTTATTTAGGTATACAATTCAAACTGTGATACACATTTCATTTCACTCCCAGATCGTGAATTTTACAACGCCTAAGACTTCGACGCCAACGATCATTGTATCAGCGTCTCATCTTAACCAAGCCACTCCTGAACATAACAGTATTGCCACTTGGATCGAGGTGTGTAAATGTCACATTCTCCGCCATTTTCGCAGTGTCTCTCTTTGCATACGAACCACAGACATCAAATTTTTAGCGAACGCGAACTATTAAGCACTTAATGACTGGTCCCAAGGGAAACAGTGAGTTTTTGTTTCCCCGAGACCCTCAATGTTCCCCAAGTCGAAGCTGAGGGGAAGATAGAGGTCGTGGGATCAGTCAAAAGTGTTTTGTTATACCTCCCAACTCAAAGTGGAACAAGACAGTGATGTCAGCTTACGACTTTATTGCAAAATGTTACAAATCCCAATAATTTGCATATAAAATAAGTCACTAATCTATTCATAAATGTTCATTCATATCACAAATGTTAAAACTTCGTTGGAAAGTTGACCAATATCACAAATACACCTTACTTATAATTGAAATTCATAGTAACTTGACAATTGTAAAAGGCACCAGATGTAAAAGACACGCCATCATTTTTAGTGTAGTTTGTTGTGCAAAGGCGTTTTGCACTAAAGACAGAGACCCTGGTAAAGAGTTGGTGTTAGGCCATGGAGAATTACTC
>JAHPZR010032162.1:35000-48031 GCA_019787425.1 Platygyra sinensis | reverse complement strand
GGTGGATAGTGGTTAGACGCGTTTTAATGGAATACTCTTGGAAACATAAAGCGGAGCTCGAGGCAAAAATTGTGTAGCACCGGGAAGGTAACCACTTTTATTAAAACACACAAAAGGATCAGCCTAAAATGTTGTTAATTTTGAATATATTTTCCAGAAAAACGAATCACATTAAATTAGGAAACGCCGCCTAAAAATTGAGGATAGATCGAGAAGAACGTCAGCGTGCTTGAGTTTCAGGCCAGCTGGGCTCATCTGATATTGTTTGAGCCAATCGTCCAAGTAGTTTAACTGTAATCATTTCTATTTTTAATGTTTTTACTCGTAGGAAGTACTTCGAGTTCTAAAACACCCCGCATTATAGGTGATATTATCAGCCGACCTTTTAAAGCGTTTGTTGATTGTAATTAGATGCTAAAAGCCACACGGGATGAGAATGGTATCATCATCTATTCGCGGCATGCATTCACTCACTCAGTCTTAGCCATGACAAACGATTTCCCGGCCTTAGCAAGACTAAAGTTCTTACTGGGGCATTATAGGGAAGAAAAGCACATTTTTAAATTAATTATTTTTTGCAATACATAACCTCCTACGGGAACTCAGTGAGATGAATCGACAAATTTATATTTCTACCGAGGAGAGTGTCTCGGTTCCTTTGTATTAGCTACTGCTCTGGATCTAAACTGCCCCTTTTCAACCAATGTTTTAATAGACATTGCCTCAAGCATGTGAGTGAGAACAGAAATAAACATAATTTATCCAAAAAAGAAGCCCTTGAGCTTTAATTTCAAGGGAACATCTTTAAGAAGTGGGCGGCAAATCATTAAAAAATACACACAAGCGTCTCGGCCCGCCCGGACTAAATAGCGTAAAGTAGAACCAGGTCAGTTTATAGATGTATGGATTCTTCTCGAACATCGACCACAGCAATGTTCAGTACTCAAAAGGACTGACAAAAAGAGGACATTTCAGCACTACATACCAAGGTTTTCTGAATGTTATCTGCCTGTCACTGTATGAATCATACTATTTTTTACCAAAATAATAATGAAACGGCAAGCATATCAGCAGGTGATGTTAAGTGAAGGCATAATTAAACTTTTTATGACCAATCAAAACGCTGAGTTGTGAGAGCAAAAGACACACGTTGGCTGAGCCGAAATAATATAAAGGTTTATCAGGCTGTTAAAGTGCCGCCTGCAAACGCCTGTCAATGAAAACTTGATAAGCTTTATTTCTTGAAGGTATTCCAGCTTGGTACATTAATAACATCACTTTTCAGTGGAATAGTCCTGTGAGAAAGGTGTAGTCCCAATATTCGTTGCAATAAGAAAGCTCAAGCGGTTTGCCATAATCAAACTTCACCAAGTTCTCTGCGACACAGCATATTTAGCATTCAGTCGCTCGGCGGGAAAAAACAAACGGGTTATTTTTCACTGATCTATTAAAATAAAAAGATGGCGGACGCAATTTACAACGATACACCACAGAACGTAACCTTCGAAGCAATCAAAGTTGAAGAACCGCTCTATTCTGCTTACCTCGCTAATGCAATCTTTAATGGTTGTCTCTGCCATTCTACCATTATGCTGAATATCGTAACAATCTACGCTTTGCGAAAAACATCGACACTATCAAACACTTTGAAGACATTACTCTTAAACCTCGCTGTTGCTGATCTTGGTATTGGTTTACTGGGCCAACCTTTAGAAGTAGCTTACCTGACGGAGTTGCTACGATGGAATCAAGCAAGTCCTGCCACAGAGAGAGTTTCTGCTGTTGTTTTGAGCGTTTTTTATTTATCTTCATTATGTGGTATCATGGCCATCAGTGCAGATAGATTTATTGCCATTCAGATGCCACTGCGATATGAAGATCTGGTGACTTATAGACGCGTCGTTATCGTCGTTATCACAATATGGCTGTTTAGCGCACTGATCAGTCCATGCTCAGTGTTTCTGGTAACAACGAAAACCACGTTTGCATGTTTTGTCACCGTAGTATCCATTTTCTTTCTTACTACAACACTTTTTTATTACAAGATCTATTTGACGATAAGACGTCACAAAGAACAAATACAGTCTCAAATGCAACAACTCATGGAAAATAACGAGCCGGCAAATTCGACAAGAACCACAAAATCTGCAAACAGCACATTTTGCATTTATCTACTATTCTGGATTTGTTATCTACCTCACCTTTTCGTTTCGATTGCTCGTCGCATACACGGAAATCATAGTGTAACTATAAAAGTGTTGTACGCATTTTCGGAAACTCTTGTTCTCCTCAATTCCTCCCTCAATCCAGTCGTTTACTGTTGGAAAATGAGACAGATTCGACACACGATATTGAGCATTCTTCGAAAAATGTCTCGATGTTGTACCAGAGATTGCTAGTGTTCTTCTCGTAGTGAAGATAATTTTCATTTCTATCAGTTACATATTAATTCACCGATTCAAAAAACAAACATCGCTGACATGAACTCAAGGCAACATTCTACCCGTGTAATGTAAGGATTGAGTCTCACTCATGGGCACCGATCAGGCGTTGCTTAGCGAAAACGACGGCACCTTATGCCGCAGCATAGAATCTGACACTCACCTAATGCGAGTGTCTAATAAAGTATCTAGGGTTAGTAAGTTTGGATGAAATAAGCATTTAAACAGTGAGCCGTTATCCTTTCTTCAACATATTTTTGAATCCGCTAGGTCATGTTTAAGCATCATCAAAGGTTTTTCCGACATCAATCGCCAGTTTCACTTGGTTTACTTGGCTCACTTGAACTCATTTTATGTATACGATTTATCGCAAAGAACACAAGTCCAAAACTGAATCCATGGCGAAACAATCAAGGACCATAAAGTTGCTATAGTTGTCAAGAGAATAACATTCTGCTCACTCGCTCCGTTCAGGTGAAATAAGAGTAAAGGAGAGACTGCTTTGTTAGGTTGTAAAATTAAGTAGTTTAGTTGTAAAATGCGACTGCGATTGTGCCTACACAAACGAAACTTCTGACAATGGAATGTGCTGTATCTTTCAAGCAAAAATCGCCTACAATCATTTTATTGTGCAGTTGTTTAGTTTCACATTGCCGTAGGTCTGTGGAGCCGACTTACCCAAAAAAATAAGCAAATTTTAAGACAACGATGAGTTCTGCACTAACGAGGGAAACGTACAAAGAACTTCAGAAAGTTAAACCAGTGAACGTATAAAACTATAATGACAGAAAGAGAGCTTCTCAAGAGTACCAAAGCTTTGGCAGGATGGCTTTTCGGTTTTCGGTTTTGGACGAAATTTAAGAGTATGTCCACTAGAAAACCAAGCAGAACCAGACAGGAGGCACTGCTCAAATCACCGATTTCAATCAAACTTGGCACAGATGTTGGGTTTGGTGAGTGACTGATTGTGGTGAAAAAGTAGGTCAATATATTTTATTCACTTCAAGTGACAGGGATCCCCTGAAAAAATGGCTATTTGACACTAATTTATGAATATATATTTAATTAGCCATCTTTAGCTTAGTATTTCTACAACGAGAAAAGCCTTGTGAAAATGAAATCCACTGGATCATGTACTACAACCCCCTGGGGAGTGAGTACTCCCAGAAAAATTGGGTGGGGGTGTGCGGCCCGCTTCTCAAAACCCTTACCCTATTTATGACCAAAATCTGCGATATTCCCTGCCCTATTTATGACCTGACCAAAACTTCGAAACCCTATTTATGACCTGAACCTTACATCAAAATCCTGTTTCAGACGTGCGTTTTAATTGGATCCCTAGCTCAGAGCAAAGTTAAATAACCGTAAACATAATTTGTGAAGGGCTTCTGTTAACTTTCTTTTGGCCTCTTAAAAACATACCCATATTAAGGCTGGAGTACAAAAACCATACCCTATTTATGACCAAAATAGCCAAAATCAGCCAAAATTGATACCCGACCCTATTTATGACTGAAACTGCTGAAAAACCATACTCTTTGGGGCCGCACATACCTATATAGCCCATATAAAGGAGTAACCCCTCCCCCAGAACTACAACTAACTCTTTTAAAGTCGAATTTGTGTTTACTAAATTGTTTACCCAAAAGGTCTTAAACTGGTTCAACCAAGTGAATGCGTGCCAAATCTCACCTACCTTCTTCGGTATTACTGCAAACTTCCACGACACAACAATAATACGGAAATTCAACTATACCACGTTATTTATGCGCCATTATATTTATTCAAGCAAGTTAAATAGCCTGGCGATCTCCATTCAGGATTTTATCAGTAATTATGAGCTACTCATTAAAGACAATCTTGAAAGTTTGTGAAGACATGATTGATCATCGATGATCAATCATGTCTTCATATCATTCTCTGCAGTTCAAATATATCAACTTTTATATATTCACTTGTATTCTTCACCATATACGGGTATGCTACGAACTCACAATGTGGCTAGCTCCCAGTTGGCCCTTCCCTGATAACTCAGCTGTTCGAGCATGTGCACTGCACTATTATTGCAGAAGTCGTGGGTTCGAATCCCGTTCACTAGGCCTAAATTTTTTTTACCCTCTAATTTCACAACTACTTAAGTTGTGTGTACACTGAACTGCGATGATCAATCATGTCTTCATATCATTCTCCGCAGTTCAGATATATGAAATTTCCTATATTTCATTTGCATTGAAAATTTCTCTCAGAAATGAAACATATTATTGAGAAACACTCCCTCCTAGGCAAACTCGATATACAGTACAAGGTATTGTAAGTACCTGGATGTTTACAAGTAATGTAAGTAGAGTATTGTATTGTTAGTAGCGTAGGTAGCTCGTATTGCAAGTAACTGTATTTGGTATTGTTTTTCCAGAATTAGTAACCTGCATTGTAAACAACGTAAGGATTCTTCTGTAAGTAGAGTAGCGTAATGAGAACTACATTGTGTGTAATGTTTGTGGAATTGTGGTTTGTAAATTAGAATTTAAAAAAAGATAAAATATATACAGTGAAGAGCCCTTCTTCATAAAAGAGAATTCGAAAATCTTTTCTCCTTAAATCGGTTTTTAAAAAAAAATATCGAACCATCTATTATTTTAAGCAGGTCTTGACGCAATTAAAGTTACAGGTTGGTGCCTTTTAACAGCTACTTAAAATTATTAACTATTAAATAAACATTGTAAATTAAAACTGTTCAAATTATTGCCATTTTATAGCGTTGACAAGAACAATGCTCTGAATGGATCAGTGGATTATTCAAGAGATTACAGAATCCTCAAGAATCCAATCGGTTGAATCTGAATGAGTCTGCATGATTTAGTCCCCAAGGTGGCAAAGCCACATGACGTATTCAGTCTTCTTACTCTTGACGGTGTTAGTAATTTCGCTAGACTCAAGTGTTTGTAGTTTATTCATTTGTTTATATCCCATTTTGGCACTACTTTGAATTATCTGAGACTGTACGCGTATTGTTACAGAGGATAATATGTGGGCGCGCGTAGATATGGAATATCTAGTTCGAGTGTTCACCTTGATATCTCACGAGTGAGATATAAATTTGAACACGTGAAGGGATATTCCATGTCTACAAGCAACTATTTATTATTTTGTTTATTTATTGTATAAACATACTGATAAAGACGTTTATGACAATTTTACGAATATTTCCGACCACTCTCAGGAGATTTCCAGAGATTTTCAAAATTTGTCGGAAGGCCACTCGAACGTTTCCTAACATTTTCTGAAGATTACTTAAAGGGGCTCAGTCACGGTTAAAAGGTTTGGAAAGATTAGCTAAACTTTTCAAATTTGTTGTTTGTAATCCGTGTCAATCTTCTCCATCCTTAACCATCCTTGTTCCTTTATAGTTTGTTATTATCTCTTTGATGTTTTTCTATCTTTATAAAGTGTTATTTTCAGGTTTCCTTCAATTTAACAGTAATTTTGTCCATGCTCAAAATACCGTGACTGAGCCCCTTTAAGATTGCCGAAGACTTTCGAGTAAGATCCGAAGATGTTTCGATCATGTAGTGACACATTTAAGTACAATTTGAGGGATTTATTATGTAACCATAACGAGGTGTTCCTTTCACATTTGAAAATAACATTTTTTTCACTTGTGAAAATATTATGTTTTCGCGCGAAAGCTCACCTGGTGTTTCATTGGTGTTTATATAATGGATACATAAAAACTACAGAAAAATGTTTGCCCCAAAGTGCAATAAAACTTGGGCCTCACATAGATAAGAGGTACCAAATTTAAGTCTTTTTATTATATATGCACGAGTGTTTTATTGGAAAAGACACCACTCGTAAAATTCATACGAAACTACATCCGGGACTGAGTGGCGTATTTTCCATATCCTCACTAGCGAAGACATCGATGATTTTACAGACATCAAGTTTGTCTCTTAAATTGTACTTAAATTCGTTGGTACATGATCGGAAAATCTTCGGGTCTTCCTCGAAAGTCTTCGGCAATCTTCGGAAAATTTCAGAAATTGTTCGGGAACGTTATTCTGGCCTTCGGAACAATTTCGGAAATCTTCGGATAGTGGTAGGAAATCTTCCGAAAATCGTCAAAAGCGCCGTCATCAGTATTTCTATATAATAAAAAGAACATTACACGTTAGATATGAATTTTATGTTCGAGTGGCAAAATATTGTTCTTCAGATTTTGTTTTTGCCTGTTGTTCTTGCCACCTTGCAATATTCTCTATATATTTATAGCAGATAGAAGGCAGGCCTCGTTTTCTTGATCTGCACTAAAAGATGGGGATCCCAACTCTTTCCGGTCAATCGTGAACCGAAAGGAAGAAAAATCGTCCGTATCTCTTACAATATGGACCTCTAACTCGCTAACTAAGCGCTGTATTGTTATATCAGCAGCGAGCATTAGTTGTCCATCCAGACACGTTTAACATTGTCGAGAGGCAGGCTTCGCCTAATTCAAGATCAATCAAGCAGTGATGAGTTAAATATGGCCTCAGGTACAATCCTAAGAGCCCAGCTGCATACATTCCAGCGGATGATCCCAATGTAATCGCGCCCAGTGCGAACTCTTTCTCCTTAACATCTGTGATTTGTTCGCCTACAACACAGAGTGAATTAGCATAGGTGCTTCCAGTAAGAACACCGATAATGAAACACAAAACCAGAATAACTTCTATGTCTCCAATGAGGTAAAACCATGATGCAAACACAAACCAAAACATAAGCGCATTGCCAAGTGCAGCTAACATCCAAGTCTGTTTTATCTGCACGTGACTAACTACACTTGAGCACGTGACTGAGACTATCAGGAGGTAAGAACGACCAAGAAGTCTGCCAATATTATGGGCTAGCATGTAATAAGTGTAATGGCCAATTAGGTAAAGCGACTTGTTCGGGAATACTAGCGATGTAATGACAGCTTGTAATGAAAGTTGATCGGCAAAGTACTGCAAGAAAAGATACGTCATGGCCATGAAAATGCTCCACCACACCAAAAACTTTTCAGTAAAGCTTAGTTCGTGCGTTCGCTGCCTTTCGTCTTGGTCGGGAAGTGCATCATAATGGACACCCGCAAAAGAGATGTTTTTGGATCCTTGTTTCACTGGGGACTTGTCCAGCAATGCGTACATGACAGGGAAGAGACACACAGGGCGTATGAGAAAAGACACTGTGATTCTCGGTGAAACACACGTCCATGTTGAAAGAGCTGCAAAACAAAAATACAAGTGAAATTGAGAGCCAGGTTACCGTAACAAACGAGTCTTTTGGTTTTACGTTCCTACCTCCCTGATCCAAGACGTCCGATATAATAAGGTGATTTCATTAATGATTTAAAAGAATTGGTTGATGGTGAGTTGGAGTACAACCTGATCAATAAACAAAGTACCCCTATGCAAGGCCAAAGGGTACTGTTCTTGAAAAGCTTTGTTCTGACAAGTGGTAAAGCTGTTAATTTATGGTACACTTTGATTGTTTCAAATGTTAGGTTGAAAATGAAAGCCATTCCCAATGATGCGCATTGATGCATTAGACACGCCATAGGGTCCTGCACTTGAGCACCAAGTTTTGAGGTCTGAAAGAGTACTGGAAAGCCTCAAAGTTGGTTCGTAACACAGTAAGGGGTTAACCTCTGAGCCACACGCCCCACCGAAATTTCGAAAGCCACACCTCCCTCTTCCCCAGTTTAAAGTAAAGTTATAGATTCTCAGTTTTTAAAAGAACTTGAATGGCCGCTTTATGGCATCTTTCAGGCGTTCATGTAGTTGGGGCGCGGGACGAAAAACGGCGCGCTTTTTCAAATTTTTTCGCGTGCTTTTCTAAACTGGTCCGCGCGCTGTTTTTCGCACTGCCCCACAACTAATTGAACGCCTGGAAGAGCGGCTTTAGCATTACAGTGTTATTTTGAGTTTATAGTAAACAGCACAAGCCAAAACTTTGCCAGCAGATGTGTATCGTAGAATGGATGATTTAGCCAAAACACCATACTGTCAGTTAGCCTTGAACGTGTGGGTAGAAAAGAGTTTACATACGTTAATTATAAGCTTCTGAAAGTAACGACCATAAGCGATACCTTTCTTTGTTGTAGGGCTCCTTAATTCAGATGGTCGTATGGTAACTTTCACCTGATTATTGACTGGAATAATAAATACAATGCAACTTAGTCTCACTAGTTTTGTTGAGGGGGTGGGGGTATGCTGGGCTCGCTACTTTCAGAGACCTCGATATTTTCGGAGGTAGTTAATTTCGGGATTTATTTGCTTACACAATTTTTTGACGTTACTTTCGGAATTTTACTGTCTTTACTTACATTTAACTGGATTACATTCCTTTTTTTAGTTGTTTATTAATTGATGTATGTTCATATTATTTTAATGGTGGGTTTCCTGAAAAGTAGCTTTTTACTGACAAACTCCGCTTATCACGGTTTTAGACGCCATCTTGACGAGTAGGCAAAGCAATCATAAATTACAGTGTTTGTTTGGGAATCCGATGGGAAACAACGTTTTTCACAAAATTACATTTTACACAATTCTTGAGGGAAGATTTAGTTAAACAAAATCACGATAAAGCAACTCAAAAGAGAAGTTAACCTCATATCTTACAAGGGGAACAGGGGCGTAGCTAGGGGAGTCCTAGGGTGACCGTAACTACCCCTCCCCCCGCCCCCTCAATTTTCTAAGCCTTTCTTAAGCAAACAATCTACAACAGGCCCCGGTTGTTCAAAGGTTGGATAACGCTATCCAGCGGATAAATCGCTATCCAGTGGATAAGTGTTAACAAAACAAACCACGCTATCCGCTGGATAGTGATTTAACCGGTGGGTAGCGTTATCCATCCTTTGAACAACCTGGGCCAGGAGGTGAAAACGACATATTAGTCTGATGAGTACTCTCACTTTGACACAGTGTGATGTCCCCCTTTTGAAAAATCCTGGCCACGCCCCTGCTGTCTACGGCCTAAAATCGGCTCTTTTATCCTAATCGTGATTTTTTTAAATTAACTCTTCTTTTACCAGAAAAAAATCCAAGATTGGCTTAAAATTCAACTGAGGAATGTATTTCCTACGCTATCACTTCTCTCTTTGTTCCTGCAGAAACCCACAGATGAAACTGTGAGACTGTTTGTAGTTCTGCTATAAACAAAACGTATTGTGAAATATTGCGAAAATAAAAACATATCCTCCTTATTTACTCTCGAGCTGCCCTGTTCTACTTAATTCCTCCCTCTGGGAAACGTTATGGAGGCCAGCGAGCCGAAAAACATAGCACTGTTCTCTTTGAAACGGTTCACGGCACAATCCTACCCTTAGGGCCAAAATAGGTATGCAGAAACAATATTAAAGGAGTTAGCAAAACGAGTAATTAAAACAAATTTCACTCGTTTGACCAATCGCTTTGAGATTCTAAGCCTTAATTCTATGCCTAGCTATAGCTGGAGATATTCTCCCACTCATAGATCGATGTATCCTAAAACTGATGTAGCGTTAAGAAATGTTTTAATGTGACGTTCGAATAATCCGGCCCATTACCCTCCGGGAATCTTGGCACAAAGGAAAGTTAAAGTTGCTACATTATTTGGAAATGAGCTAAAGCTGTTTAATTTTCGTGTTTAAAATTCTCAACAAGTCAAATCCCTTTGCTGAGGCTGCATTTCTTGGATCAGAAAGGTATCTTTGCGATTAGAAAACGTTCGAAAATTGGGCACATAACCCATTAACAAAGACTTAAATTCTTAATTTAAAAGCGGCACGTTCGGTCATCCGAATAACTGCGGTTCTGAAACTTTCACCAAAACAGTTCTTCTGTTTGAAGTTGTCTATTTATAGATCACTTTATTTCAGCCATTCCTGCCCTCCCGTAGACTCTTCCTTCAGCCAACATATATTTCCCTTAGGTAAGTCGCCCAGCTCCTTGGTTAAATGAAGTTTTTGTTAACTTACTCAAATAAAGAGTGCCAAGAGTGCCAAGTCGCCATGGAACGCTGTCACTGAAAGAAATACGACTTTCGCCATGGCCTTGCCCGATTTGAAAACAGTCAACCCTAACAGTCGCGCACCTTGCCAACTGGAGACAACGACTATCACCAGTCCCGCGGCACAGAAGGAGAACAGCAGCGCGATTTTACCATAGTATGGAAGTTTCTGGCAAGCCCAAGGAAGGGCTAGTTTCATGACTACGTGCGCAAGTCCCGACGTCACGACTGCTGCATTCAACCAGGTAGATTCTCCAGCGAAAATATCCACAGTCGCCGCGGTGATTACCTCACCGAGGAAAACCGTCAAGTATCCAAGGATGAAAAAGCAAACGATGTTACGGAATTGCTGTCTAATGGTCCCTTATTCCATGTCAGTTTTCTTTGACTACTTTAGGAAGGAGTTAATTAGAGATGTGTTTTGCGCAAAGTCTTGTGATGTACTGATGTCCTTAATATGCGGTAGAGAAGTCAAAACAATGTGCTTGATTAGCGAAGTGAAACAAACATGGTTTTACTGTATAATGATTTCACAAAACAAACCTCTCCTTTAAGACGATACTACAAAGAGCAGGAAAGAGTCATGTCTGCCTCACAAACAAAAATGATAAATTATAATATAAATACTCTTTAAGCGCTCACTCACTACCATTTTATAACAGGCGTCAATTTTGTAGAACTTCCAAACTTTGGTGTCATGTGATCCCATTGCAGCTTAAGTCTAGAGAGGGGCAAATGGTGGTTGTCAGGTACTCAAGTTTAGAAGCATTACAAGCTTCTTTCTTTTTCTGTAATCGTTGCAAAGTTAAATGCCTAGACTGTCAATTAAGTGTGACGTATGTAAATTCAGTCCAAAAGTAAATGAATCACAACGAATTGATGAATCGCTCCACTAACAGTCAACAAGCATAACGGTAGGTCCGCTGGGCGTACTAAGACCAAACAGATGGAGAGAATTTCTTCAAAAGGAAATTATCAATCATTTTAAGATACGCGCAGAAGCGTACTTTTTGCCCGTTTCAATATCTTTTATCAGCACATCTGTCTCTCCGATAGATCTGTTTTATGTAAACATCTTTATGAGTTTTTATTAGTGTCAATTAGTTCTTTTACGCAAGTATTCGTACGTTTAGAAGCTTCAATCAGCCAAAAGAAACCTCGTTGTTTGTATTTTGACTCGCCCTACGGGCTCGCCATATTACGGCACAACTCGTGAAAATACTCAGCGATACTACACAACAAAACGTCTAATAAGATATATTTATTATTTATTTATTTATTTATTCTTTATTTTGACTGCTTTTTTATTTATTCTTATTCTTTGTACGAAAAAAATGTGCGATTGTTTGTCCCGCAAATAGCTAGAAAGCTAGTCGCGGCATGGCTGGCCAGGTACATGAACAAGTTTTACAACACAAGTTATCTTATTAAGATAAAAAAAAAACTAACTCATAGAAAACCTTGCAGATTAAAGCTAAAATAAATAGAATACAGAAGTCAAGGCAGCGCTTACTGAAGAACAATGCATAAAGACAAGAAAAGAGGACAAGAAAAGCAGATATTAAAACCCTTAACAAGTGTATCTAATACCCTATTTTTTTAATAATCAGGGGGATTTCAATATATAGTCATGCTCAATTTCTAATATATCTACTAACTATATCATTTCTAACATACCTACTAACTGAACGCCTTAAGAGGCTAGAAGCCTGCTACACCTGCACTGAGTTTGAAAAAACAGATAGTAGTTACGTTCTTTTAAACAGTGTGCAATTTAAATAGGCCAATTCCGAGTTCGCCTGTGTCTCTGTTTCAAAACGAGTCTAAGTGCAAAACCTTTCATATGAAAATGAGTTCTGCATGCAGTTTCATTTTCATGCAAATCAAAGTCATTTTCATAAGAATGATTTCTCACTTAGACTTGCTTTGAAACAGAGACACAAGGTAACTCGAAAATGGCCTTTTATTTATCTCATCAAGACGATATGAGCTTTGAAATAAATTTGAGAACGTGGCCTTTCGTAAACTGTAATATTTCGAATATTAAAAAGATGAGAGAACACCTTTGCGGTCTCCAACATTTGTTCATTCTTTCTTTTTTCATTTCAGTCCGCCAGTTTTAACTTAGCTCCGAGGCTTAGGGGAATAAATCAAAACAAGTCACATCGGGCTACAGGGATGATAGATATATACTCTTGCATGGAGTTCTCTAACTATGTGTATTATGTACTATGGGGTTAAGAGAGACCTGTTCGTGTCTATATCCCTATTCGTGTGATAATGTCTCTAACTGTGTGTACTTTGAACAATGGGGTTAAGAGGGACCTGTTCGTGTCCATATCCTTATTCTGTCTCTAACTGTGTGTACTATGTACAATGAGATAAAGAGGGACCTGTTCGTGTCCATATCCTTATTCTTGTCATAATGTCTCTATGTGTACTATGTACAATGAGATAAAGAGGGACCTGTTCGTGTCCATATCCTTATTCTTGTAATAATGTCTCTATGTGTACTATGTACAATGAGATAAAGAGGGACCTGTTCGTGTCCATATCCTTATTCTTGTCATAATGTCTCTATGCGTA
>JAHPZR010032162.1:30000-32500 GCA_019787425.1 Platygyra sinensis | reverse complement strand
ATCACAACGATTTTCAATGTAAATAAAGCAAATATGGCTTTGGATAACCTTTCGTGTTTTTCCTTTCCTAATTTGCATAATCCGTAATCGGCCCGTGGGCATTACGGGAGAATAATGCCCCGCCGTGAAGCTGCACTTAGCCAATCAGAGCGCTCGTTATATCGGCTACAAACACTAGCCATATAATAAAATGAGATAAAGAGGGACCTGTTCGTGTCCATATCCTTATTCTTGTGATAATGTCTCTATGTGTACTATGTACAATGAGATAAAGAGGGACCTGTTCGTGTCCATATCCTTATTCTTGTAATAATGTCTCTATGTGTACTATGTACAATGAGATAAAGAGGGACCTGTTCGTGGCCATATCCTTACTCTTGTGATAATGTCTCTATGTGTACTATGTACAATGAGATAAAGAGGGACCTGTTCGTGTCCATATCCTTATTCTTGTCATAATGTCTCTATGTGTACTATGTACAATGAGATAAAGAGGGACCTGTTCATGTCCACATCCTTATTCTTGTCATAATGTCTCTAACTGTGTGTACTATGTACAATGAGATAAAGAGGGACCTGTTCGTGTCCATATCCTTATTCTTGTGATAATGTCTCTATGTGTACTATGTACAATGAGATAAAGAGGGACCTGTTCGTGTCCATATCCTTATTCTTGTAATAATGTCTATATGTGTACTATGTACAATGAGATAAAGAGGGACCTGTTCGTGGCCATATCCTTACTCTTGTGATAATGTCTCTATGTGTACTATGTACAATGAGATAAAGAGGGACCTGTTCGTGTCCATATCCTTATTCTTGTCATAATGTCTCTATGTGTACTATGTACAATGAGATAAAGAGGGACCTGTTCATGTCCACATCCTTATTCTTGTCATAATGTCTCTAACTGTGTGTACTATGTACAATGAGATAAAGAGGGACCTGTTCGTGTCCATATCCTTATTCTTGTGATAATGTCTCTAACTGTGTGTACTATGTACTATGGGGTTAAGAGGGACCTGTTCGTGTCCATATCCTTATTCTTGTGATAATGTCTCTAACTGTGTGTACTATGTACAATGAGATAAAGAGGGACCTGTCCGTGTCCATATCCTTATTCTTGTGATAATGTCTCTAACTGTGTGTACTATGTACTATGGGGTTAAGAGGGACCTGTTCGTGCCTATATCCTTATTCTTGTGATAATGTCTCTATGTGCACTATGTACAATGAGATAAAGAGGGACCTGTTCGTGTCCATATCCTTATTCTTGTGATAATGTCTCTAACTGTGTGTACTATGTACAATGAGATAAAGAGGGACCTGTTCGTGTCCATATCCTTACTCTTGTGATAATGTCTCTGTGTGTATTATGTACAATGGGGTTAAGAGGGACCTGTTCGTGTCTAAATCCTTATTCTTGTGATTATTTTTCTGTTCGCTCACAGCAAATACCTTATGCACTGGCATCACTTTCCTTTGCTTTATACAATAAAGGGAACTAAAACCAGTTATAATTTGCTGATCAAATCATACTTTGTTACTCAAGCGGACGTGACGTGTGTTAAGTGACGAATTAGAAACAGTGGAAGATTAATGAGGACCTGCAGGTCAGTTCGTGTTCCCCCAAATCTTGAATGGAGTTACAAACGTAATATTTAGTGTAACCCGCTGCAGATTATTGAACCGTTGACCGAGAAAACCTTGGAATAAGGTTATGTTATTTTTGGTGAGCAGAAAAAACAAAGAGTGAAATGGCGAAACTCCTTTAAGAACTGGGAAATATTTTAAATGAATTACAAAGGGATTTTTGAATTCGGCTTTCGTAGGATATGAAGGATTCTGCAGATCTCGGAGGGCCGTGTTATCCACCTTGTCCGAATACAACAGTATAGGGAAGAGTGACCAGTTTGGGCAAATACCCTATTCTTGTTAATGGTTACTTTGCCCAATAAAAGAATTGCTTTCCGTTACGTTAAATTGCTTTACTTTATGCGTTACGTTATGTGTCAAAGGAAATTACTACTCTTGATAATATTGTTTAGCGAAAATATCTTTTGTATTTGTTTTAAGACAGACAATGAAGCACACAAACTGATGACATCACCATAGTGAAAATGCATTGTTGATTTCCTGAAAGGCATCTACGATACAAGGTCAGTTGATGTTTCACGTTTCCTGAAATGAAGTTACAGAAACTAGCTGGCCTTTTGTTTGTTTATTTGTTTCACTCAAAGTCAATGTTATTGGCTGCGGATTTCTTCCTTGCACTACGAGAGCAAGTTACGTTATGTTAAAATGGCCGAACATCATGCTAGATTTTCTGCAAATAAACAAAAACCGATTGGCTTGTTCATATTTCCTGCAAACACTTTTTGCACATACCTCAGCTAAAGTACCAAAACACAGAAGTCTGGGTTGCTAATTTGCGTGTTGCCATTCTTGGCGACCAAAGGATCAAGGGTTTAAGAAAAATGGGCGAATGAAACACAAGTAT
>JAHPZR010032162.1:20000-25000 GCA_019787425.1 Platygyra sinensis | reverse complement strand
TCAGAATGGTTGTAATGTTTATTCAATATGTCTCGACCACAAGAGATTTTCCTTGAATCAGAATTTCACGTTTTTGTCGAGTTTTTTTAAGAGCATTTTCAGGTACCAAATCAAATTCCCTTGTTCATTAAAAATTTTCTGGAAAGTTGTCTTGACCTTACAGTAAAGATGACCCATGTCAAAAGTTTTAATTTTCCCGCCAAAAAACGTAGAAAAATTACGGGCGCCTACAATACGCATGCGCCAACTTTAAGGACGTTCGCGCTAATTGTTTCTGCGCATCCTTACTGCGCACGCAAACTCACATGCTACGTCATGCATGAGCGCGCGCGCTAAGTCAGAAAATAAACAAATGATAATGCAGATGGCCATTGCTAGAGCTTTACCTGGATTTAATGATCTTGGACGTACGGTGACCCCAATTTTTTTTCGATGGATCATTTTCTCTACTGATTTTCTACGTTTAGGGAAAAAATGAAAAAAATCTCTCGACTAGAAGTTTGAATATTTGGCAAAATGCACCATCGAATTCCGTTCTTATTAGCTCTTCGTGCACCTTTGCGGCGGTTTCAAATGGCTCTTGAAGGGTTAAATTTTGTGAAAACGTTAGTAAAATTTCAAATTATTTAGGCAAAAGACCCACTTCTACAAAATATGACTAAGATCGTTTGCCTCCGTTGACTCACCTTCGATATTTTTAACTTTAAATCCCTGTAGACCGTGCTCAATTATATGAGACAATTTTTCGAAATCAGGGTAGTTTTCCACGCGCTTTATCTCTTAAACGAAGACGGTGACCCCCAATCTTTTTTGCATTTCTGGCACAAGTAACTCATTATCTGCCTGCAGTAAAAATTTTAAAAAAATCCTATCGACTGGAAATTTTCGCGCGAACGCCCTTAATTCAAAATGTATTAACTTAACAGTCAATAAATGAAGTCTTCTCATTCAGGTGTCCATATCTTTCATAACTTTAAGTAAATAAAATATTATGAACATTAAAATTACTCACAACACTTGTTTCATTTCAATTGTTTATTCATGGTTAATTTTTTACATAGAGTAGTTAATTTATTGTAGTTCAATTAAAATAATTACAAAGGTGTCATCAAAAAATTTGCCCTCTATATACTAAGACTTTTGACGGGAAAATTGAAACAAATTTACACAGCGTTCCCCTGGCAACATTTTTAAAAAAAAATTTTAAGAGGGGCATCCCTTGTTTTTTTTTTTTTTGCCAAAAAATTTTAACATATTTCATCTTGAACACAAACTAACAAAAAATTGATTTATATTTCGAACTCCCCCAAAAAAACTAAGATTGTGAACGTTGTTTGAGTTCAAGATAGTATATTCCATAATCATTTCTTGTTAAATAGTCGGCCGTAAAATGACGAGCAGCTAGAAATCTTTTTACAGAAATGACAAGAGCAAGTTAAAAATTTGTACAACTGCAACTTTTCTGCACAACATCGAGTATGAAAACATTTCTAAATCGAAATATTCAAGAAAGTTTACATAGCGGGGGGTAACTTGAGCCCCAACTTTGTAAACTAACTTGATAACAGCGAATCCAAAATGCTGCGACATTCTCATTGTTGTGCAGAAACGTTGCAGTTGTACAAATTATAACGTGCCCTTCTCATTTCTGTAAATAGATTTCAAGCTTCCCGTCATTTGCAGCTTAACTATTTAACGTGACATTATCAGGCCATAGTTAATAGAGGAGACTGGTTATGAAAGACGGCGGACTTCAAAGGAATATCTCTTTGTCACGGTTTTCGCTTAGTCATGTGATCTTGACCCTGCACACACAAATCAACAAGATGGCGACTCGTAGGTAACTTTGCTACTAGTCACGCTTTATTTGACAAGTTTTCTGCACTTTTTGTGTATGTTTCGAAATCCAATGAGAAGAGTTTAAAGAGAAAGTGATGCCAGGAGAGAACTGCGCAGTATTTGGCTGCGGATCTTGACGAAGAACGAAAGGAATTGGTATATGGAAGTTGCCATCGGCGAAAGACGAAGCTCATTTAACATATGGAGAAAGGAATGGCTTGGAGAGATCAAGAAGACGAGGGATTTGGATCCGAATTTCAGGGAGCTGATAGAAAAAGACCGTGTTTTCACTTGTGAGAAGCATTTTGCAGCTGAAGATATTGAAATCTTTAAGTATAGTTTTTATAACTCGTACGATTTGCGCTTTTATATTTTACACTTAGTTTTCGCACTGTTCACAGTTTGGCCTTTCTATAAGTTCGCTATTCTCTTGATTTTAATGGTTTTCGAGTCTTAATTTTGGCTCTATTTTTGTTTACAGTTCAATCTGACAAAATGACCAAGAAGAAACCACGATTTGGTGCGCTACCAACGCTGAATATGCCGGAGAAGAGTCACGAAACGACCAAGCCAACGCCAAGACCTGGCAGATCGGTGGTGAAAGACTGCGAGCAACCTTCGAGTAGTGTTTACTACAAGACATTCAATGAATTGCGTCAAAGAGTGAAAGGCTTAAGAACTATTAATGAGTGGAACCACAAGTTATTTGCGGACAGACTTGTTCTCAGGAAACATGTCGAGCGTTTTCTGCTGCCAGAGCTGAAGATAATCATTGACGAAAGTCTGTGTTTTACTGTGAAAGAATTTGGATCATTTCTTGTGGAGGATCATGACCTGTACCTAAGATACCGACGAACGATGCGCAATGTGACTGTCTCTGTGCTCGTGAAAGAGTTGGAGGCATATAAGCTATACATTACTCACAGCAGCTGAAAATTCTTCATGTACACCTTCCTCTTCCTCCAGTGCATCTAAAGTTGCTTCCAAATCATCACCAAATATAAAGAGTGCGTCCGTGTCTTCCGCCATTTTGTTTACTGTGTGCAGGCTCAGTGTCACGTGACGTGCAGGCTCAACATCACCAAAGCCGCTATTGTTTGGCGCCTTTGAAGTCCGCCGGTTTTCATAACCAGTCTCCTCTATTAACTATGATCAGGCCATATATAGACCCTATGCAAATATGGCTGCCTTTATATTATTCTTTTGTTCGTATTTAAAATAGCCTCACTAACCTCGCTTTTGAGACAAAAATTGTAAAGAATTTATTATCTCGAACGAGGTTAGTGAGGCAGTTTTGAATACGAACAAAAGAATAATTTAAAGGTAGCCATTTTTGCATTGGGTCTATATTTCAAGATAGCAAAGGCAAGCCATAAATATGACAACTCCTTCGAATTTATTTTAAAAAAAGAAAATTTCTTTCACTTTAGCCGAGATGAAAAAAACATATCCGAAATTTATATGATAATTAAAAAAGGTGTTTATGGCTTGCTTTGTTATCTTTTAGAAATTACTCCCAACGAGGTGTTAAAAGTTAATGTCTGGTTATCAAGCTTTAAATGTGTAGCTTCATGCGGTATTGAAATTTCTCGTTCACTGTTAGTTAAGTGATTCCTCAGAAATAAAAATTACCGATGGATTTTTTTTAAACTTTCTCTGAATGTTCCCTACAAAGCACTGTTTCGAAAAATAAAATAAAAAAAATAGGTTACCATTCTCGCAAAAGAGATATGATGGGCCAATCTTGCCCCATTTTTGCCTGTATTCGTGCTAATCTCGCGCGTTATCCATTGGTCCACGTTACATTTTGCGGTAGCTGAAATTACAGTTTATCGAAGTAATACTCGGAAGAAAACTTAACAGGAAGAAAGTATGGAACAATATCATATAACATTTGTGGAAAAAATGGCACCATTTAAAACGAGGTGGACGAAATACGTTCGTTGAGTCAATGTTATCGTAGTCATAATTTACATCCTAGAGTAACGGTTTTGTGCACGCTTTCAACTATATCTTTTTTTCCTTCCGATAATTTTTTTTAAAATTTCCTTAGATTAAAGAGGATAACTTGGGCATTATTATTGTGCAATAACAAAATATAGGTCACCATGCTCGTTTATGAGAAAACGAGCTTTTATTTCGCTGTCAAGCTTGGCTTGTAGGAAATTTCTTACGTTTTGCAAGTGCACGCGCTCATTTGGGCGCGCTTACGACGCAAAAATCGTGCGCAGTAGAGATGCGCAATGCAATACTGAGGAATTACCTTAACCCGTGTATGTAGGTCCCGATGATTCAGTCGCCGAGTGCGTTTACCTTTAAATTTCCTATGAACGCGAACGAAAGCAAACACATTTTAGATGAATTGGAAAATTGAAATTAGTTTTGAAAAGCAATACAGCTAAGTCAGCAAGCCTGTGTTATAAAACTTTTTGTTCGTAGCAAAACAATAGCGATAAAGTTATAAAACAATCAGACAATTGAAGTTATCTTCATGAAAACAAATGCAAGTGTAAAAACAAACGGTAGCGATATTATTTTCATAGAATCAGACAATTGCAACCCTTTTTTGAAAGTCCAAGACGAAATAGCGAATACTTCTAGTAAAAGTGTCTGCAGTTGCTGACGAAAGCAAAAACCATTAACAGCAATTAACTGATTAAATCGAAGCTGTATATTTGAAAAGAAGCAGAAAAAATCGCGTATATTTTCAGTAAAAGTGTTTGGCAGCCCAAATGATAGGTCAGTTAGAATATTCCGACAACTGAAGCTATGTTTCAAAAAAGTAATAGATCTGCTATTGATGACACCGAAAAAATATTGGAAAATAAGACAATAAGGTCTACTTTGTTCAAAGGCGATAATGGAACTGAGAGTTGCTGGATACCAGACATAATTCGTTACAGCCTCGCTGGAAGTTAAACATGAGAATACATTTAGTTTCTGGTTGATTTTTATACCTCTTGTCCTCTTCCGAAGAGACAATTTAAACCGACCGGTTTCCGTACGGAAATGTTTTGAACAATATCTGCCGATAAATCTAACACTTTCTAGATGCCAAGATCAATTCAATATCCTCCTCTAGAATTATTTATTCAAGGGGCTCTACATGTCAATACACAACAAACGTCAAAAGAAATGTTCGCGCATTTTACATATGTACC
>JAHPZR010032162.1:0-12500 GCA_019787425.1 Platygyra sinensis | reverse complement strand
CCTCTTTAATTCTTAACATCAAGTTACACGTGTCGATGGCCGCATAGCCTTTAAAGACCTTTTCTCAGTTTAATAAGGTCTCCCTCGTTGCGTTGATATCATGAGAAAATCAGTTTGAAAATTACTGAATATGAAGAGCTTCATTCGACGTGCTACCCGTGGCTTCGGCAGATTTCCATGCCATGCTGCCATTACGTTAAACATTGGAACAATCTACGTCATACGAAAAAGTCCATCCTTGCCGAAAACTTTAAAAGTATTGCTTCCGAGTCTTTCTGTTTCTGATGTTTCTGTTGGTTTACTGGGTCCAACCATTTTACATCTCACTTCTGGTCATGTGGTTACAATACGTCGATCCTGGCTGTAATAAACACAAGGGAGTGTCGCGGTCTCGGTAGTATTAGTTGCTCTGGAGTTGTTCATGAGTGTAGGCAGGTTTTTAGCTATTCATCCTCATTTAGATATCAAGAGCCTTTAGGACTTACAAACGTGCTATTACCATGGTAATCTTATTATGGGTGTTTGGTGATTTCGTTGGTTCTATTATATTTTAGCAGTGGCTTGTAATGATTCTTTGAGTTGTTGGTCTTGTTGTTATAGTGATTTACGTTAGTATTCATTTGGCCGTACAACGCCACGAGAATCAGATTCGTGTTCTGCAAGTACGACAAGCAACAGAGCATGACGAAAGAGACAATTTAGCTAACCTCGTTAGATCGGCAATACTTATTCAAACGAAATCTCGGAATTTTAAGAATTCTATTGGAAACTATATCCTTTAAAGTCAATTTAGGTCAAAGATTGTGTCAAGGCTGCCTCTCATAAGCTTGTAAATCCGTATCATGAATTTAGGATAAGTATTGGCAAAGATGTTGGAATGCCGAAGTGAGTCAAGTGAAATACTCGTGTTGAGCACGAGGGTGCTTTTTTCTGTTAAGTTTCCTTTGAGGGTTTAATCAAGATGTTTTATATCTGTTTCATATGCTATTTTGCTTCCAAAAATTCCCTTTCGCTTAGTAATCTGTTCGCCCTAGCAAGGCAAATAACGGCCATCATCCTCTAAGTGAAGCCATTTGGCTGTGAGAAACTAAATAAAAGAGATTTTAAACTTGTTAGCCCATTTTTCTGACATCTTTGTACTCTCTTTGCTGAACTTAAAATTTGACAGATCACCGAGACGCAGCCTCCCCAGATCTTTTCAGTCACGGCAACCGTGGTAGTACCAGCCCTAATGATTTGCTTAAAGTGCCTATGAAGTTAAAAATAATACGGCTATTCTAAGTAAAGAGAAATGGCGTTTTTCTTTTCCGTTTACGTTTTTATATTATGCAAATGAGAAAACTGATGATGTCATAGATGGTTCCGCTGAAACCGTACAACACTCAATCAAGAATATCTCTAGAAATATCAACGCAGTGTCCTTTAAAATTGGCACCAGGAATGTACATTACAGGAGAATCAAACTGACACCCGTCTTGCTGTTGCCATGACAACCGTTATGCCACTGGTCTTGTTTCAATTAAGACTATAATTCCCAGATTTTATCCTTAAGCAAGGATCATCCACTCCCAATGATCTAATGAGGAGAGTTAAGACAACATGTGAACCATGTGTGTTCCAAGCAAGACCTTTTGTCCCACTTGCAAATGTTGCAAATTGCGATATTTGATTTGTTCACAGAAAGAGACCGGAGCCAAGAGTGTTGCCATGGTAACAACATAGTAGGTCACTCTGTTTCTTTTGTGATGAGCATTTCTGGTGCCAAGTTTGAAGAACACTGCTCCAATATTTCTGCTTATATTCTTGATGTTGTTCTTGGTAGCCCCGAGTTCAACTTCTCGGCTACGCTTGTAAATAGCCAACTGGTCTGCCTCCCGCCAGTTGGGATTCTTAACCTAGTTATAATCATTTGAATATTTATTGATCATTGTCTATTTACATTGGTCCTGAAAAACCCCAATGGGGAGTGGTGAATTAGGTATATATCAACATCACACATCGCTTTCCTCATTGGCATAATGCAAAAACGTGAATATCTCTAAAATGAAACAAGATATTCGAAATAGGAAAACGCCATTCGTCGTTAATTTGAAAAGAGAGTATATTAAAGATGAAACAACAACTACATGATATATTAAATGTTAGAAGAACTCAGACAAAATCCGAGTCCCAGATGGGATTTGAACCCACGACCCTCCGTGATCTAGTCGTTGACCTACTGGAGACTTAATGTTTAGCAAGGGTGCCAGTCATTACTTGGCTGTGTAGCCGCGTGATGCGGTTCCAGTCGAGACCCATAAAGTGACCCTTGCTCACCATAGAGTCTCCAGTAGCTCAGTGGTTAGAGCATCCGACTAGATCACTGAGTGTCGTGGGTTGAAATCTCATCTGGGACTCGGATTTTTTCCGAGTTCTGCTAACGTTTAATATATCATGTAGTTGTTGTTTCATCTTTAATGCACTCACTTTGGAGGTTGGGTGGCTGCATCTTGATATGCTTTAATGTGACAGCGCGATGCTGTTAGTGAGTTCATGTGTGCCAGTCATTACTTGGCTGTGTAGCCGCGGATTGGGGTTCCAGTCAAGACCCATAAATTGACCCTTGCTCACCATAGAGTCTCCAGTACCTCAGTGGTTAGAGCATCCGACTTGATCACGGAGGGTCGTGGGTTCAAATCCCATCTAGGACTCGGATTTTTACCGAGTTCTGCTAACATTTAACATATCATGTAATTTGAAAAGCCTTCCAAATAAGCGGCAATTAATTTTTTTTTTTACTGCATAGGCATTTAAACTCCTTTATTCCTCTACATGAGCCTCCACCACTGAAACTTGTTCCATTCCAATACCGAGAAAACGAATGATAAATGGCCTATTTGACATCATGCTCTCTTCAGTGGCATATCGATTCTATATGCCGGAGTGATTAACGAAACCTTTGGCAATTAACCTAGCTGACAGAGAAATAATTAACACGACACATGTCTGGGCAATTATCCGTCTTGAAAGATTTCACGACCAATCAAATTACCGGGTTCTCTCAGTAAGGTTTATGAGGATAAAGCCTTTTGTTGTGCACAAAGGTTTACCAGAAGGTATACATCTGTTAAGCACAAAACTGAGAGTATACATCAGCTCAACTTTCTTTATTCCACTCAACATTGAAGAAAATATCATTTATTCCATCAGTGAGGCATTTCATAAACTTTAACGGTTCTTATTAGCTGACGAAACAGCTCTTCGAACACTAACAACGAGCACGCGCAGAAGTACAGCGCTATAAGCCATTGGCGTTTATTCTTACTTGCTGTGAATAAGTAAGTTTCTTGGTACAAAATTAAACCAACTGAACAACGTTCGAAGAAGAATCATGCAAAATAGATCACTTGGCGGTGCCAAGCTACAAAACTCAAGTTTCACAACCGCCTTGCGGGTTGAAGGTTTACTTTATTCATCCTACATGGCTAATATTGTCTTCAATGGTTGTCTCTGTTATTCCACCACAGTGCTAAACATTGCAACAATTTACGCTCTGAGGAAAACAGTTTTGACACCAAAACCTTTGCGAATATTAATACTTAACCTCGCTGTCTCAGATCTGATTGTTGGCCTACTAGGCCAGCCGTTATCTATCGCTTATCTGGCAGGAGAATTACGTTTCAAGGTTCCAGACTCAACTACCTTCATAGTTTCATCTCTGATCTGGAATATACTTTATCTCTCTTCGTTTTGCAGCATTCTGGCTTTGCACGTAGACAGATTCGCCGCTATCCACATACCGTTACGATACAACGATCTTGTGACTTGCAAACGAACAGCTATCGTGGTCATCGCAATATGGCTGTTTAATATTCTTCTGGTGTCGTTCAGTGTTTTACTGACTCCACCCAGAATAAGTCTCATCATTGTTGAAACCATGATATTATTTTGTTTGCTTACTTCGACATGGTCATCTTACAAGAACTATTTAACGATAAGACGCCATAGAATGGAAATTCAAGCTCAAGTACAACAAGTAGCGCAAAACTTGAGCATGGAGAATCTTGCGAGACTCAGAAAATCTACCCACAGCGCATTGTGGATTTATCTCGTATTTTGTGTTTGTTATCTCCCTAACGTCTTCATTGAGATTGTTGACGCAGTATACGGTTACGGTAGTGCAAGCATAGTTATACACACATTGAATATCTATTTGGTGACGCTGATGTTTCTCAATTCCTCTCTGAACCCTGTTATCTACTGTTGGAAGATGAGACACATTCGACGCACAATGTTTGGAATACTTCAAAACATATCTAGGAGGTAGGCATTAAGCCGAGAGACTGTTATATCCTCAGAAACATAGCGAAATAGAGGTCATATAAGTACAGAGCAGTCTAGCCAGAGGACTGGAAAACCCTACTGAGAGAATGAAGTGCTTTTTCCAGTAGAGAGCTGATTAGTTTTCCGAACGTATTATATAATCGCTAGAGCAGCTTTCAATTGAGCGTCGTAAAACCAAAACCAAATTTAGCTCTCTACCCGATCATAAGAGAGAGCCGAGACAGAGACAGATGGTCGCACCAATCAATACTCCAAGCAAAGACATGTAGCCGTGGTGTGGTTGACGCGAAGGTGATATGAAAAGGACCGTACTTCAATGATGAACTTCATCATCAAAGAAATTAACAACCCAAATGTGCATTTGTGAGTCTAACGGAGAAGCCCGGTATAGATGGAACGTTGAAAAGTTAGCAGTGGTATCATTTCGGCATAAAATGAGCTAAAAATGTAAAACAAAACCAAAAAGTAAATTACTTTCAACTATCAAATGAAATTTGCTTTAAGGCAAGAATAATATTCTAATAAGTAGTTTCTTCGAAACACATTTTAAGTTAAAGATTTAAGTTAAAGACTAGCGAAAAAATTGTACGACGTTTCGATCTCGCTGAGATCATTTTCAAGTTTAAAAACTGAATAGAACTTAGCATATAAGAAGTAAAATCACTCGTGAGAATATGAAGAGCGATAAAAGTATGGAAAAGTGTACGTTTAAAAACTAAAATACAAAAGGCTAGATAACAAGAGGGCAAAAAATTTTACAAAAGCATATATAAAATACTCTACGCTACAAAAAATAGAAATAGAATAATATTAATAAAAATAAAAACAAAAAAAATATCACATTTTCAGCTGATATCTAAAAAGAATTCGTTATAATGAAACTTTCAAAGGCAACTGCAGAGGAGTGTTAGAAAAAAAAAAGCAGTATTTAATTTGTAATTCACGTTTTTATTCAGTGAACATACGTTATTTCTTATGTTGATCAAATTGCTATTAAGGGTGACATGAACAAGACCGTGCCGCTATGATGAACCTAGTCATCCAGTCAATTAACAATTCTAATAGGCATTGGTGGGTCTAAAGGAGAAGCTCGGTAAAGGCGGAAAGCTAAAAAGACAGCAATCGTTATTATTTCAGCATAAAATCCCCGGGCCCCTCTCCCCGCCCCCCCCTCCCTCCCCCCCCCCCCCCAAAAAAAAAAAAATTAAAAAGACATATAGAGTTTGATACAGAAACTAGAGTGGCTGTTCGCAGGCTAAATTTTCAAGATGTGAGATCTGTTGAAGGTCAAAATAAGAGGAAAGGGGCGCCTAGGACGACAATTTCAGTAACACATACACGCTCGCTGCCATTTTCAAGCTACCCACGTTAGTTAGGGTTATGATTCCTAGACTAATTTTCTCTTCAGCTCATAACCTGATTACTTTACCGTTGTAAGCCTTGGAGACTGGACGTTTCTAGCCGTTTTGTGAATTTCACCCTTACGTTGTAAACCTTATGCTAATTACCAAACTGCGTTGAAAACTAATGACAAGGAAGCGTCTTCGTGAGAGCGGTTGGTTAATGAAAACACCTTTTCATGACCAGTCAAATTAAGCTCAGAAGTGTTTAAACCGAAAAAGCGCAAATGGGCTTATTGTATTTAGGGTAATATTCAATCTACGAACGTCCATGAACGAACGCCTACGGACCACGTTTTGCGGTCGAACGTGGTAAAGTCCCTTGCTAAAGGACGTATGGATTTTAAATATCTACATGTTACGGACCGGCAGAGTTTAAAATCCGGTGTGCTTACTGTTACTGGTATCTTATATTGGTTTTTGTATTTTGACCCTTTAAATGTTTTTGGAAACCACAATCTGTTTAGGGGCTTACATGTGAAGCAAATCTAGATGGACCGGCAGAATTTGAAATACGGCGTGGTTGCTGTTACTGGTATCTTTCTTTTGTTTTTGTTTGTTTGTTTGTTTGTTTGCTTTTTTGTTTTGTAGTTTTACCCTTCAACTCTCTTTGCAAAGCACAATCTCTTCAGACTCCTTTATCTCAAGCAACTCAGAATTTTAGTCATCGCGAATCAACCAGATTGCTTCGACATTATTGCTTTTTTGCTCTATTAAAACCTTGCTGTCACCACTACATTCCGTTTGTTTGTTTTTTGACCCGCGTCCCCCCAAGCAGTCCCATGAGCCCTTACGCGGCGACCTTGGTCCCTCGCTCCCGCTTTTTTTCCAAAGTGAGCTATGTTTCACAGACATGTATCAGTAAAAATACGATGCCAAATACAAAAACCTTCTTTCAAGCATTGTTTCCTGCTCAAGTTGACCACTCGCACTTGAGTTCCGCAAGGTGAAAATCTACTTTAATCTATCATTAAAACATCCTGTCTCTACTTATTGATACAAACTGAAACAAAATGACACCTGGTCTCTGGGCATATCAAATTAAACGGTGAAATACAATTACGAAAACAGATTACACTTTGCCTGCGCACAGGCACAGCTTGACGTAACTAGCTTGTTTACGGAAAAACAACCAGAGTCACGGAGTCCAACGACGAACAAGTTTAAATTTGTTTCTTTGTTGTGCTAATACGTTTGCAATATAAGATGTACACCTGCAAAAGTATACGAGTCAAAATCAGTTCAATTCCATTAGATTTGATTTGGTACGTTAAGTACGTTAAGTACACTTCATGCAACGATCTTCTTCTTTCCAGCGTTCAAGTGCCATGTCTACCTGAAAATGCTTCGTCACAGCTAAATGGACACGTGCCAATCACTGATTTGTCTTTCGGTTTCCCGGGTACGTACATGTCTCAAACTATAATTCGATGTTTCAGGCAAACTTACAATCATGAATTAATCAAGTTGCGGCCTGCAGCTACAGAACGCAAATTTCAAATCTTCACTAGTGGAAGATCCCTTTTATTCCGCCATCAGTGGCTGTCTCTGTTATATTACCATTATGCTTAACGTTGTCACCATCCACGCTCTGAGGAATACATCCGCTAGCGCTCTTTCAAAGCCCTTAAAAGCTTTCTTACAAAGTCTTGCTGTCTCCGATCTTGGTGTTGGTTTGCTGGGTCAACCTTTAAATATAGCTTATCTGGTCGCTTTATTGCGGTGTAACTTGCCAAATCGTAGCATCCTTATCGCTCGGCGGTTTGTCCTGAATTTTCTTTGCCTATCTTCTTTTTTTAGTATTATGGCCTTAAGTTCAGAAAGATTCATTGCCATTCAAAACCCTCTGCGATACCACGATATCGTTACTCAGAAGTGCGTTTTTACTGCAGTCATTGCAATATGGTCTTTAAGTGCATTTCTAGAGCTGTCCGCTTTGTTCTTTCTTCCACACAATATCTTCATTGTGATCTTTCTCATCATCGTATTCGTCTGCTTTGTTACAACGACCTGGTCTTCTTATAAGATATACTTAACTGTGAGACACCCTAACATACAAATACAACTGAGCTACCGCACGGCAAGTATCTCAAAACAGCGAAGTTGTAAAACTCTCCAGTACCCGTTCGGCTTATAGTACGCTTTTAATCTATCTCGCATTTTGGGTTTGTTATTTGCCTCGATCTTCTATTTTGATTATACGTCAAAGCCGAGCAAGAAAAACTGTAGCTGTGGACATATTGGACATGTTCTCGCTTTCTTCTTAATTCCTCCGTCAACCCCATCATCTACTGCTGGGCAATGAGACACATTCGACACACCATAGTGGGCATCCTTCGAAACATATTTCGGAGACAATAATTTTGCTTGTCTTTGCACATTTGGTCTGCACAGTTCAGTGTTGCAGCGACATTGTCTTCTTACAAGACTTAATGGAGCCCTGTATTGCGGTTAAAAATGATGGTCTTGCTGGATTAAAGTTTACAATTATATACTTTTGCTGGCATTAGCTGCATATCAAAACCATCATTCCACAGGAATCAAACTACTGTACTCTTATAAGGACCTAGAATGAGATCGCTGTGACTGGTGTTCCTCAACTCCCCTCCCTTAAACTTGGTCGCTCACTGTTGAAAGAGGATACACTCGACACATAAGGACTAGATAGGAGTATGTATAAATGATTGAGCACGGTTACACACCCGATAACTGAAACCTAGCGCATGTCAATAAGTGGAGAAAATAAAAAAAGTTTCGTCTTTAAAACTTAATGCTAGCTCAAGTTATTTGACTCACGCCAGTTCTTCGGGAGGTCATGGGTTTGATTCCTGTCAGTGACTCAGATTTTTTCTTTGTTCCACGCTCATGTCATGTTGATCAGTTCACTTTTCACATTTCATTACAGAGCTTAAGATTGGACATCTTTATTCATTTATGTTTAAAACATGTTAAAAATATTGTTCTTGCCTGATTAAACATTAGAATTTTAGGCCTTTCCTGGACTTAGCTGCATATGATACCGGTAACCACCATTCCATATATACGAATCAAAGTACCATTATAAAGCACGTTGAACGAGATCTCGGTGACCGGTTTCTAAACTCGGTCACCCACGTTTAAAAGATTAATTCCAAACAATCAAATGTCAGATTTCATACCGTGAGGGCCTGGGTAAAAGTCCATGTATTATGGGATTAACAACACAAGGCCCACATATTCAGAAAGAGCACACCGAGCTTTAAAAAATCCTTAAGTGTCGTGTTAATTGGGCCAATATTGAACAAGATACAGCCATTCAAAAACTTCAAAATTTGCAAAGAAATGTATGGATTTCCGGACAAGTGTCCAGCAATCCATACTTTTTAAGTTTTTGAATGGCTGTATCTTGTTCAATATTGGCCCAATTAACACGACACTTAAGGATTTTTTAAAGCTCGGTGTGCTCTTTCAGAATATATGGGTCTTGTGTTGTTAATCCCATAATACACGGACTCATACCCAGGCCCCCAACATATGAAATCCGGCAATGGATATTCAGGAGTATATGTAAATAAATGTTCAGGGTAAGACACCTGGTAACTAAAACAGCACTACGGTCAGAAATTTAAGTTTGGTGTGAAAGTGATCAATGCGTTGGCAGTTATTGCGTACATCTAAGACATCTAACTACAATAGGTAACATTCTTTTAGTTGGTCTTAGTATAGAGGAGTTTTCACTTGACTGTAAAAACAAATTCGCTCTTGTTTCCGTTTTGCCAACGGAAGTGCCCCATGTTTCCAACAAAACCAGTGCTTAGTCTTGCTCGGCCAAATTTCGTAACTGGGGCGATCATAGTACCGGTTCAGGACTCGCTGCAAGTTCCCCCGCCCACCTCAATTCAAAACCACAATCTATTTAGAAGCCTTTATCTCAAGTTAAATCTCGAACAAAAGCAATATCACTTTACTCACGAATAAACGGGACCTGCATGCGGCCTTTAACTAATGTAAATATTTACAAGCCAAAGGAAGGTGCAATTACATTTCTTTATTGCTATGCTCAAGTTGACTAGTTTTAGTTCTGCAGTGTTAAGAGCTACTTATATTGATCTTTTTCTATACTGTTGACACAAATTGAAACAAAATGACAACTGGTCTTCAGGCATATCCGGTGGTTAAAGAGTAAAATAAAATTAACAAAAAATACACTTTGCCCACGCTCAGCATCTTGAGGTAACTCATTCAATCAATCGTTTGTCGTGACCAATCAAATCAGCGAATTAAACGTCCTCCTGTTGTGCTTACAGTTTTCAATATAAGGAGGACACCCGCAAACGTATGTGAGTCAAAATGAACTCAACCTTCGAATTCTGTCTTCGATTCTGTTTAGTATTTTAAAGGTGACTTCGGCTGCCAGCCAGTTCCATGCTGCTCATATTTGACATGTGTTATGATTTAGAATGTAGTTCAGCTCAAATCTTAATCTGGTCGCCTAGCTGCTGTTAGTCTAACAGACTTCAGGTTTTGTAACATTTTATGAATTTCATTTGTATGTTAAAAACCTAAAGTTATCAAACTGCTGCTAAAACTAAGGAAAACGTCTCAGCGAGGGTGGTTGGTGAATTAAAACACCTTTCTAATTACCAGTCAAATCAAGCTCAGATGTGGTCTAAATGACTGAGAAACGTTGAAATGTGTTAATTTGTGTTTCTAGTAATTTTCCACGTGCAAGCTCCCCTGAACGAGAATCTACAGCTAAGATTTTATCCGATCCACTCTGTAAAATTTTCGTCCAAATCCACATATGCATGGCAACGTTGACATTCAATACAGATACATGCGCGTTAGGGTGCGGGTTATGGACCGAAATTTATAACCCGATATTGACATAGTTTGCTGTTCTAGATTTTCTATTTCTTTACTTTCTCTTTGGTATTTCTTCCCTTCAACTGTTTTTACTGCGTTTACTTTATTATTATGCTCCAATGCAAAGCAAAATCTCTCTAAGAGTCTTCCAATGATTAGTCAAGAATCAACGGGGCCTGCATGCGGCCTTCAATTTTTTTTTCCTTTTCTAAACATGTAAAGGCCAAAGGAAGGTGCCAATTAACGTTTTTATTTTCCCGGCCCAAGTGTAACGTTAACTTCAAAAGCTACTTAAATTGATCGTTTTCTAAGTGACAAGTTTTGTCTTCTTCGGTTCAAGGTAATTTTTTTCTGCCTTTTGACACAAATTAAAACAAACTGGCAGCTGGTCCCCGGGCAGGTTTCAAGAATAAAAAAA
The DNA here is from genome assembly GCA_019787425.1 of Platygyra sinensis. Lineage (NCBI taxonomy): Eukaryota > Metazoa > Cnidaria > Anthozoa > Scleractinia > Merulinidae > Platygyra > Platygyra sinensis. The sequence goes on along the minus strand of JAHPZR010032162.1, from coordinate 1,514 downwards.
CTCGACGAAAAAAGAGCACAATTAACAGCTTGACATAACTCCTCTAAGGAAATCGACTACTGACATCAATCCCTTGTCGCGACCAATCAAATCATGTAATTAAACACCGGACAAATTGAAGTTAGCTTCTTTGTTCCGTATGCTGGTGAATTTCGATATAAGGAGGACACCTACAAACCATATGTGAGTCAAAATCAGCTCAGGCTTTTTCCTTGGATTCCTGATTAAGTATCTTAAAGGATTACTTTTCTGACTTTCAGGAATACAAACTAATTCGAATCTTCTTCGATTCAACGTAGCATGCCTCAGTGAAAAGCGCTTCGCAACGGCTGAACGGACATACGAGGTAAATTCGTCCTTCAGCTTTGTGGCTACCTACGTTTCTTAATCCGTAAGTCGATGTTTCGGGCAAATTAGAATCATGAACAGTTCCATTTGCGAGATTTGCGGCTCACAACAACAGAACTCAAGTTCCAAATCTTCAGAAGTGGAAGATCCGCTTTATTCTACCATCATTGCTAATATTGTCTTCAATGTTTGTCTCTGTTATCCGACCATTATGCTAAACATTCTAACCATCCACGCTTTGAGAAAAACGTCTGCACTATCAAAACCTTTAAAGACGTTTCTTCTAAGCTTAGCGGTCTCTGATCTTGGTGTTGGTTTGCTGGGTCAACCCTTACATATCGCATGCCTGGTCGCGTTATTACGAAGCAGTCTCAATGCCATCCGTTACTGTCTTACTGCGACAGCCGTTCTGAACACTGTTTGTCTGTCTTCCTTTTTTAGTCTCATGGCCTTAAGTACAGAAAGATTCATCGCCATCCAGAAGCCTCTACGATACCAAGATATTGTGACTCAAAAACGAGTTGTTGCAGTGGCCATCATGATATGGCTCTTGAGCGCATTTTTGGCGATGTCTCTGTTATTTTTGGGACTTTATTTGGTTCCAGTGAATATCATTATCGTATGTCTTCTCATCATCAAGACACTCTTCTTTATTGCAACAACTTGGTCTTCTTACAAGATATACTTAACCGCGAGACACCAAAACATGCAAATACAATCCCAAGTACAACATGTTTCGCAAAACAGCGACACTGCAAAAACTTTGGGTCTCCGAAAATCTGCCCAAACTGCACTTTTGATCTATCTTGCATTTTGGGTTTGTTACCTGCCACGATACTTTATTCTTATTGTACATCAAATACAAGCAAACAAAAGCATAGCTTCTGAGATATTGGACATGTTCTCACTTACGCTTGTTCTCCTTAATTCTTCCGTCAACCCCATTATCTACTGCTGGACAATGAGACACGTTCGACACACCATAATAAAGATCCTTCGAAACATATTTCGAAAGCGATAATCCTGCTGCATTTGTGCAGTTTATTGCAACGGCATTACCTACTTGCAAGTCGTAAATACGAATCAAGGTACTATTATAAACAGGTTGGCTGAGATATCGGTGATCTTCCTCAACGTAGTCTCCACTGTACAGGAACATAATTGCG
>JAHPZR010032161.1:45000-55649 GCA_019787425.1 Platygyra sinensis | reverse complement strand
GATAATTTGTTTGTGTACAAGGTCTTGCTTTTTTAGAAGAACGAACTGCTTCGATAATTTTCCTCAATCTCGTCACGTCCTATTCTCGCGATCCTATGGGGATGCCCGCTGAAAAATGCACCATATACGCGGCGTTCAGTCCATATTACTACTATAGATTAATATTACCCACAGCACCGGGCATTGTAAATACCATCGTTAAGGTAGCTATTTATGAGCACAATAAAGCTTTTCAAAACTTAGTTTGCTGAGAAAAGAATGTAGCAGCGTGTGGCGCTACTTTAATACATAAGAACTTGCTTCGTAGGGTTGGCAAATGAATATGGAAAACGATCTAGTATAGAAATACTACTCCTCGCTATGGTCTTTTTTATGCCGGCTGTGGAAATTCTGCCTAATTTTTTTGCTAGTGCCGTGATATTAAATCTGGCCTTTATTGAAGGAGATTTTTCTCAAATCAGGACTGAGGAATAAACGGAAACTAACAGCATCGCCCCTCATAAAACTGCCCGGCAGAAGTAGACTATAGTACACTGAATGGAGTTCAATCATTCACTTAACCGAACCTTTTAATGCGCGATTACCATCTGAAATTCACTTTCATGTCTTTTTATGCTGTTTAGAATCTGTTTAGAGAAAAACTCCTTCAATTAAGGTCAGATTCAAGATCGAATTTCACTCTGCATCGCCCATCATAAAACTGCCCGGTAGAAGTAAATTATACTGAGTACACTGAATGGAGTTCGACCATTCACTTAACCGAACCTTTAAATGCGCGATCACGATTCTGAAAGTCGTTTTCATGTCTTTTTATGCTGCTTAGATTCCGTTTAGAGAAAAACTCTTAAAATTAAGGCCAGATTATTTATCGAATTTCACTCTGCATCTCCTGGCATAAAATTACATGGCAGAAGTAAACTATAGTACGTTGGATGGGGTTCGGCTATTAACATCACGGAACCTTTAAAAGCGCGATTACTTGCCTGACATTCACTTTAATGTCTTTTTATACTGTTTAGCTTCCTTTTAGAGTAAAACATCTTCAATTAAGGCCAGTTTCAAAATCGAATTTCACTCTGCATCGCCCATCATAAAACTGCCCGGCAGAACTAAACTATAGTACACCGAATGGAGTTTCACCATTAACCTCACGGAACCTTTAAAAGCGCGATTACTTGCCTGAAATTCATTAAAATGTCCTTTTAGAGTGTTTAACTTCCTTTTAGAGTAAAAAGTCTTCAATTAAGGCCAGTTTTAAAATCGAATTTCACTCTGCATCGCCCATCATAAAACTGCCCGGCAGAACTAAACTATAGTTCAATGAATGGAGTTCGACCATTCACTTAACCGTGCCTTTAAATGCGCGATTACCATTCCGAAATTCGCTTTAATGTCTGTTCATGCTGTTTAGTTTCCGTTTAGAGAAAAATTCCTTCAATAAAGGCCAGATTTAATATTCATCGCACAGCAAAAAATTGCCCGGCAGAATTTCCACAGCCGGCATAAAAACAAGCGAGCGTAGTTATTCTATACTAGTATCGGTTTCCATAATTCATTTGCCATACCCTCGAAGAAGTCTTATGTATTAAAGTAGCGCACACGCTGCTCATTTCTTTTCTCAGCAACATAAGGTTTATTGAAAAGCTTTATTGTGCTCATAAATAGCTATCCGTAACGCTGGTATTACAATGCGGTGGCTTGTGGGTAATATACTATAGTATACTATGGACTGGTAACGCCCGCGTACTATGGTGCATTTTCAGCGGGCATCACCCATAGGGATCGCGAGAATCGGGTGCGAGATTGAGTGAAAATTTCGAAGCAGTTCGTTCTTCTACAACAGCAAGACTTGTACACAAACAAATTATCAGTTATAACAAGAAATCGTAGCCAGAAGAATTGAAGGCTCGTTTACTTTACTTCAATCTGTAGTTGCTCCAAAAGGAAGGACGTGGATTGGCTTTAATACTCCTTCAGTTGTTTGTTCCTCCTTCAGTTGTTTGGCACTCTGTGCATTTTCCTAACATGGAGCGTCAGGCCGCCGGCAGATTTACAGATTTTTGTACACCCAGCGAACTGGCAATGGAAATCTTCTTTTCTAGTGGTTGGTAGTTGCTGTTGCTGTTGCTGTTGCTCCACTGAAGGCTTCTGCCTTGAATGTACGTATCTGGGTAACAAGTTAATGGGCTGGCCATCTTGTTTCATGGCCCTCGCACGCTCGTACAACTTCGACTTCAAGGAATCGACTTTGTTGTCTTGTTGATCGCTTTCACCCGCGTCTTCGACGTTATCGGTGTCATCGTCATCATCTTCATCGTCACTTTCCTCGTCGCTATCGTCGTCACTGTTGAGCTCATCGCCCGCCAAATACCTATAAAGAGAGGACGGAAAATGAATTTGAGGCTTCTGATAGTAAAAACCGAGCCTTCTGACAGTTTGTGCTTAGCTTTGATGTCTTTCAAAATCTTTCTTTTAACTAACCTATTCATCGTCGTGGAAAGCTCTCTTATTCTGTCTTCAAGCAGAGGATGGCAAATAGGGCACAAACGTGCACGGTCTGCATTTGACGCACTCTGACCAAGGTCGCTACATGTATCTCTCAAGCATTCGGTGTGAAAAGAGTGGCCACAGTTTAATCGTTTGTAGTCCACTGCTTGCTGACAGTCTTTGGCAGTCACGCAAGTCACAACACACCGTCGGGTCCGGTTCATTTCCAAGAAAGGAATACCCCAGAGGAAGCGATCGCTGGTCCATTGTTGCATCAACAGCTGGGAAATAGTATGGCTGAAAGACAAGGTATTATCATGCATTAAATATTGTCTATAGTCCCGGGGGGGTACTCCTCGGAATTCTTGGTGGGGGTGTGCCGCCCGGGTCTTCAAATCCTGACCCTATTTCAGACCTAAACATGCCATTTTCCACACCCGTTTTCAGACCTGACCTCTAAAATTCATACCCGTTTTCAGACCTGAACTTGCAAATATACACCCGTTTTCAGACATGGCTTTATAAAATCGTTACATTATTATAGCATCCCAGTGAAATCACAACAAAGTATATTACGTTAAAGCATAATATTTTTTATTAGGAAGTATACGGATATGAAGAAAGTAAAGATAAGGAACTCGCAATTTTGCAATTTTCGTACGACTTTAATCTACTTTTCTATTTTACATGAAACAACCAAAAATATATAACTTTATGTTTTAAAGAACTCAATATATGGTGTTCACGAGACCGCGATCGGCTTTCATTATCAATCCGGTATTTCAGCTGATTGATCGCTTAAATGATTGTATACATGTAGTTTTTGTGCAAACAGGAAACACTTTCTTTGTAGATTAAAATCTATCATGAGTTGTCACAAATAAAACGTTACAGTTACCGCATTTTCATAATGGCGGCTTTGTGTGTGGTATCCCGGTAGGTGATTAAGCAATAATTATGCATCAGTGCCGAACGGAAGTTGACGCAAGGAGTAAAAGTAAGCTGGAATGACATAGTTTATCTATTTCTTTTTCTCTCTATCAGTTAGTCGTTTCAGTTACGTACTGAGAAGAAAAATATGTTTGTAAGCTTTCGTAAATGTTCCCGGCCCCAAAAACCCGACCCGATTTCAGACCGTAATTGTCAAAATCTATACCCGTTTTCAGACCAAAACGGCTCAAAAACCATACCCTTTGGGGCGGCACATACCTATATACCTTATATAGGGGAGTACCCCCCCCCCCCCGGGTCTATACTCGACACATCATTTTTAACTCATTCGTGCGCGCATGCGCAAGAACGAGTTATAGCGATGTTGGGGCTTCATCCGGGAATTTGCGTGGACTTTTTAATCGGCGTGGACGGAAATTAAATGTTTATTAATTTATGCAGAAGTTAACCGGAAGTAAAGGTGGGGAGGAAACAAGGCAATGCGCGCCGGGGGTTCGAACCTCGGCCTTACTTCGGTGGCTGGATTTCAAGGCAAACTTGCTATCCACTTGGCCATCTCAACATTCCTGCGTTGAGAGGCGTTAAGAAACGATATTTATAGTTGGGGTGTTACCGCTGGCCATATATGAGAACATCATCAGCCTGAACCCCCACAACACCATCCTCGGAGACCCAGGGGCAGTTAGTGGGGGCGGGAAAAAGTCTAAACGGGCGAGAAAAAAATTCGGGCGAAGAAAAGTCAAGAACGAGGAGAAGAGCCCCTGGGGACAATGTTTTAACGGACCAGTTCCAAACGGCCGGGGTAGTTCTGGCTTCTGATTGGTGCCACAAAACCTTTGTATTTTTGTGCCCAATCACAGAGCAGCAACACTAGGAGCCGTTTCGCGTCTTCTTACACGATAGACACATCCAGTCCAGTTGCTTGCCATGTTTACTCGAGGAGAAAAGTTCCAATCACAGCACAAAATGTAGGGCAGATCGTTCGACCTATCCGCTAGATACTCGCCGCAAATACGCTGGACCTTTCGCAGGTATCTTAACATTAGTGTATTTGACATACTGAGAGTTTTTGTACACTCCCCGATGTCGATAGATTTTTCGGCGTTTCGGAATATTTTCGCCGCTTTCTTGGACGAAATAGAGTTTTTTTCCAATATTTCCAGTATTTCCTGCATCACTTGCTGTGACTGAAACTTTTCCAGTCCTGAGAAATCTTTCATCGCAATGGCTAGTCAGGTATGTCAAACTCTCGCAATTCTGTTTCGAGCGGGATATTATTAATCGGTCAATGCAACATGGCTTAGAATTGTTGAACAGGGTTCGTACGGGTATAGACTGGAAAGTCCAGGAACAAGGCTACTGGTCCTGGAAAGTTCTAGAAATATATTAAACTCAAGGCAAAAATGTGAAATGTATGGCAGACAGTAAGGAGAATAAACATTGAAATCTTGGGAGTAAAAGGGTTATTCATGAATCTTAGAGTCCTGAAAATTCAATCTGAGTCCTGTAATAGTCCTAGAAATTGGTTTCTAAAAATGGTGGAATTTTAATTTGTCAATTAAAATTCCTGATGCAATTCGTTTAAAGTGTACACATTTTCCTCAGCATAAATTATTGAAACCTGAGCAATATAATTATATTATTGTAATTACATAAGGTGAACTGTCCTGTATGGAGCTTCAAGTAAATAGCTGCATTTGAAAACATCTTTTGTGAAAAACATGTCTTTTGTCTTCCTTGGGCTGCTAACTGGATTCGGAAGAAGTGCAACTGACATTTCAAATTTTGCCTTTTGTGGAAAAGTCTTTGGATAGAATTTCAGTATCACCTTTAGTTTTTAGTTGTTGTTTGCCCAGTTAAAATGTTTTTCATTTCTTGGGTGACAACTTATATTGCAAATGATGCTGCTGAGAACTTGATCTGTCCATGGAATCATCACAGGATTCCAGGACCACAAGGATCTGTGCAAGGGGAAAACATGCAACTACCAGCTGCTGAACTGATTCCACCTGTTAGTGAGACTGTAAAGATGTGGGAAGAAAGAGGAGGCAGTCTGGCATGTGATGCAACTTTTAATGGCACTGATCCTCTGGTAATGAGGGCTGATCTTATTAAATCTCATGAGTGACTGTTTTTCAGTATGCAATCTTCAGGACAAAACATAGTAATATGCTGATGTGCATGGTCAAAGTGCTTTGTGGATGTAACAACTTATCTTGCAGGGTATTCTCACTGAGTGAGTGTCAGCTTACTTCTCTGGGGATGTTTCTTTTGGCCAGCGTCCTTTTGCCTCTTTGGTCAGAAATAAAATCTTAGTTTCTGCTGGACATGAGAAAACAATGTTGTGATGCCTGAACCTACTAATAGGCTATAAGCTCATATCCTATCACTGTCTTGTAGTACATGAAATCATTGCCAACTCAGTACTACTGGATTACATCAAATAGTGTTTTAATTTTTCTGACTTATTGGTTATGAAACATCTGGATAACAAAAAATCTGAATATCATACCTACAATGGAAGAAATTTCACTCCATGGAAAGGTATTGTGAAATGTAAAGGTACTGTGAAATGCTCGGAGATATTAGCTCATATAAAGCTACTCTACAATCCAAGGGTAAATAAAGTATTCACTTCGTATTCACATCATTAAGAAGTTACAGCAAACATGATTCACATCTGAGACTGTGGGGTGTGGAATGTGAAGCAGAATCAAGAAGTTTAAAATTGTTTAACCCAGACAAAGCACATAATTATCATACATCAATATTCTACCTAACACAAAAGCAAACATCCTCTTCCCCTCCAATTACTACGATTAAAGTAACCTGAACTTAATATGTTGATGCTGCAACTGAATGTTTTGTTCTTTATTAAATCCATTTTGAAATCACTGGTTATCCTTGCAATGTGATCGGCTCTCAGCGGTTCGATTTATTCTCAAATCGCACTATCTTTTGCTCTAAATCACATCTTTTTCTCAGCCAATGAGAATGGGACAGTAAAACAAAACAACCAATCAGATGTTAAGGCTTCTTTAAACTAACCAGTCACATTGCAGGAAAATGAAAGACACAAAAGCCATTGTTTGGCAAATTTGGCAACTTGGTTCAATAAAATTTGTAGTAACCAAAATCTCAACGTAGGCTATTAGATTTCAAAATGGATCCAATAAAGTGGTAATTGAACTTCGGGTCATGCAATTTTGGTCTTAAATCATACTTGTGATTTCAAATCGAACTCGCGCTGTGCGCTCCTTCGATTTTGAAATCACGCACATGATTTCAGACCAAATTGCACTCCACTCAGTTCAATTACCATTATAATTATGTCATACCATGTAATTAATATTTTACTTTCCTCCTCCTCACTTCTGCCAGTAGTGTTAGTTGTGGGGGTATGGGGAGAATATTTGATAGAGAAGGAGACTTTAATTAGCAAAACAAAAGCAGGTGGTCAGTTTCCCACTCGATATATGTTGGTCTTGAACAGGGTAGTGTTATGTTGATTCTTTCTGCACACAGTTACCAGTGACATTCATCTTCCCCCAAGGTTATGATTTATGTTTGAAGATTTGTTTGGATTAGCATGTTAAGACTGCAGTGGTAATTCTGTTGTTTGATTTTGTTTTCACAGAAAACAGGTGAAGGGAAGGGGATTATTAAGGGGGAAGGGGTAGCTTAATACAGGATTTTCACTATCATGCTTGGGATAAAAGTAACTGACACAAACTAAAGGAATCTTTGAAGACTGTTTGAAACATTTCTTTGTTGGGAGGCTGGGTGGGTGGGCTATGATGCAGAAGGAAAGTGTCAGTTTCTTGTAGCCATCATGGTACTTTCATAAACACCGGCAAGATGTTTTTGGCATCTGTGATGCCTGCTAATCCTGCTCCTACTATTACTTTTTAGAACTCTGTTTTAGGTTTATTAAAGATAATTTAGAGTAGTTAACTTGCTGATAAATACTTCTGTTGAACTTGTTTTTAAATCCCTCTGCATTCGCTGAGCTATGAAGCTAATTGCAAAACAATAAATTACATGGAAATTGCAGTGCGGTGTTATGTTAAAAGATACAGCTAAGATACCAAAACTAAACAGCAAAGTATTAACTAAAAGGCATTTTTGTCAAAATTTGGTAGTAAGATACAAATGATTCAGTTATTAGGTCTTATAAAAGTTGGCTCAGAACAAAGTTAGACTAGCAAAGGCATAAGCAGAAATGTTTTAAATTTGAGCAAAAAGAAGTACAGTATACTAGATAAGAGACTTGTTTGATAACAATGTACTTTAATTCTTGGACTGGAACTATAGAAAACTTCATAATTTATTGGTTTAATACATGTTTCTTACATTCAGATGCACCCAATGTTCAGGATCAATATCCTAAGCATTATATAAATTTATTTATTCATTTGATTTGAAATTCTAATCCATTGTAACAATTTTGTGATAACAGCAACTACTGTCTTAGGCCCAAAAAATACCAAGTGGCTTTTAATATAAATAAATCTGAGTGACATGCAAAGCGGGTTGAGTCAGTGGGTTGTTTATAATACCTAGTGTAGCTAGTTTTTCCTTTTTTCAGTTTTAATTTTTACTTGCGACTTAGTTTACTAGTAAGTAATACTTAACATACCTGCCAGGCCCTTACGATGAAAGATTTCTCAGGACTGGAAAAGTTTCAGTCACAGCAAGTGATGCAGGAAATACTGGAAATATTGGAAAAAAAAACTCTATTTCGTCCAAGAAAGCGGCGAAAATATTCCGAAACGCCGAAAAATCTATCGACATCGGGGAGTGTACAAAAACTCTCAGTATGCGAAATACGCTAATGTTAAGCTAGATAACTGCGAAAGGTCCAGCGTATTTGCGGCGAGTTTCTAGCGGATAGGTCGAACGATCTCCCCTACATTTTGTGCTGTGATCTACTGTGATTGGAACTTTCTCCTCGAGTAAACATGGCGAACAACTGGACTGGATGTGTCTATCGTGTAAGAAGACGCGAAACGGCTCCTAGTGTTGCTGCTCTGTGATTGGGCACAAAAATACAAAGGTTTTGTAGCACCAATCAGAAGCCAGAACTGCCCCGGCCGTTTGGAACTGGTCCGTTGAAACATTGTCCCCAGGGGCTCTTCTCCTCGTTCTTGACTTTTCTTCGCCTGAATTTTTTTCTCGCCCGTTTAGACTTTTTCCCGCCCCCACTAACTGCCCCTGGGTCTCCGAGGATGGTGTTGTGGGGGTTCAGGCTGATGTTGTTCTCATATATGGCCAGCGGTAACACCCCAACTATAAATATCGTTTCTTAACGCCTCTCAACGCAGGAATGTTGAGATCGCCAAGTGGATAGCAAGTTTGTCTTGAAATCCAGCCACCGAAGTAAGGCCGAGGTTCGAACCCCCGGCGCGCATTGCCTTGTTTCCTCCCCACCTTTACTTCCGGTTAACTTCTGCATAAATTAATAAACATTTAATTTCCGTCCACGCCGATTAAAAAGTCCACGCAAATTCCCGGATGAAGCCCCAACATCGCTATAACTCGTTCTTGCGCATGCGGTCAGTATAAAACATGGACTGCGGACTACGGACTACGGACTACGGACTACGCACTACGGACTGGGTATAAAACACGGACTTAGGTATAAATGATGTGTTGAGTATAGACCCGGGGGGGGGGGTACTCCCCTATATAAAGTATATAGGTATGTGCCGCCCCAAAGGGTATGGTTTTTGAGCCGTTTTGTATGGCAAGCCAAGCATGACAAAAGTGGGTTGAGTTGAAAATCACCTATCGAGTCTCAGTGATCGATGTGTGAGAATGAGAAATCACTGTGCGAGATTGGAAAATCACTACGTGAGATTAGAAAATCACTGTATGAGAAATTAAAATTGCTATACGAGAATAAAAAGATGTCATGCGAGATCATAAGTACCAATCGAGAATGAAAAACTGCCATGCGAGATTGAAATTAACTGTTGAGAATGAAAAATCGTTGTGTGAGAACCCGGGGGGGGGTACTCCCTTATATGGGCTATATAGGTATGTGCGGCCCCAAAGGGTATGGTTTTTCAGCCGTTTTAGTCATAAATAGGGTATCAATTTTGGCTGATTTTGGCCATTTTGGTCATAAATAGGGTATGGTTTTTATACTCTAGCCTCAATATGGGTATGTTTTTAAGAAACCAAAAGAAAATTAACAAAAGCCGTTCACAAATTATGTTTATGGTAATTTAACTTTGGTCTGAGCTAGGGATCCAATTATAACGCACGTCTGAAACAGGATTTTGATGTAAGGTTCAGGTCATAAATAGGGTTTCGAAATTTTGGTCAGGTCATAAATAGGGTAGGGAATATCGCAGATTTTGGTCATAAATAGGGTAAAGGTTTTGGGAAGCGGGCCGCACACCCCCACCCAATTTTTCTGGGAGTACCCCCCCGGGTGTGAGAAAAAGAAATCACCATTCGAGATTATCGATTGGTTTTTTTCTGAGCCGGTGATGCATAACCAGTCAGCGGAGAGTATTTTGGCGGTCAGTATAAAACATGGACTGCGGACTACGGACTACAGACTACGGACTACGGACTGGGTATAAAACACGGACTTAGGTATAAAACGCGGACTAAGCATTAATTAGGGACTGGGTATAAAACGCGGACCGAGCATTACGGACTCGGTATAAAACACGAAGAAAGCTTCTACATTTAATAAATTCTCGCACGAACGTTTTCATAAATAGAAGCTATCTGTATAAATTATAGAAGTCTCATTTCCCGAAAGTTCCCGCTCATACAGGTTTAACCATGCTCAAGAGAAAATGATAGGATTTTCTCTTGCCATACTCGATTGCCGAAACAGAAATAGAAGACACTGAAAGTCACAAAATTGACGAGCTGTATGAATTTTCGAATGATTGAAGCCATGACTAAATGTTTTGAAAGATCAACAGTCGAGAGAATTGAGGAGAATTCGAACGACACGTCCCGCTGTTCATTTGTTCGATCATGTATTAAATAAATACACATACATACGGCCACGGCGAAATGAGGAACAAAAAGTTGATAAATAGAAGAAACGACATTACACAAGGATAGCAGCTCTGCACGCTTAATATCGCCTTGGAAAAGGAAGGGGAAAAAACGAAAAATAAATTTCTTACAACACAGGGTATTCGTATTTGGTCACCCACCCAAGTACTATCCCCGCCGAACAG
>JAHPZR010032161.1:37500-40000 GCA_019787425.1 Platygyra sinensis | reverse complement strand
AACACAAACCAAATGATTGACAGTAATGATAGGGGTGTCACCATAGCCAACTATGAGGTTCAGGGGCAATGCTCCCTCTTAAAATCTTTGATTTTATAAAGTCCCCTTTTCACTTTACTAGTCTTTAATTTATCATAACCTTGTAAGGACAATACATGTACATATTTCTTAATAACACCTAACACTACTAACATCAGTAATAATTTATGTATAGGTAATCATATGGTTTCGAGTTCAATTTGGAATAATTTGCATCAGTGAGTTTTTCAAAAAGCTGAAATTGCATGAGCCGCTTCGGCGAGTGCAATTTTGCTTTTTGAAAAACTCACACGTGCAAATTAATTCCAAATTGAACAAGAAAAACCGTATGATTACCCATTAATAATATAAACATGAAAAAATTTGTGTGAAGGATGTTTTGAACTTTACGGACTCTGAACTCTGTTCTCAGTTTTGTGCGCGCGCTTAACCTCAGGTGATTTTAATTATCACACAATCAGGAAAAAATTGCGCCATAATTGCACCATCCAGGGCTCCCGCTTGATTTGAAAACAAAAGATTTGATTGGCTATCTGTGAACTTCTTTGTTCATTGACCAATCAGAATGCTTGCTTTATTTAAATACTTTTTTTTTGCATTCAATTACCTCTTTTCTGCACTGTGTTAAGGAAAAACTGCACTGTTCTCAGCCAATCAGAATCGAGTAATTTTTTCATGTATATTATTGTAATAGTAATTGTGCTGTTATTATAATCAATTTAAAAAAGTAAGACTTAACCGATGCCATCTAGCCTGAAAGTTAAGTTCTGTGTTGTTTTTCATAGCTGCTACTATTTCTCAGTTCTAAATTTCATTTTGAGTGTTTAAATACTTCAGAGTTACACCACTTTTCCTACTTATCCAAATATTTAGTTTGACAATAGTAACAAAATAATTCAGTAGTTCTATTTCTGCATCTAATTTTCCTAGTAACACAGTTCACAGCGTGATGTCCACTCTTTTGCCAGAAACCAAAAACCAAAAGGACGCAAAATCATTCCAGATTAGGTTTGTGTTCAAAAGCACTTATAAAACAGGTGATTGACGCGAACAGTTTCTGATTCAAAGTCACAAAATTTGATTTAGAGGGTGGCACAAAACAGTTTCCAGCATTTAGATTTTGACGGGTCGTTATAACCACTCTTTACCACTTGATGCTACAATCATGGTATCAAAAAACTGCCCAACCATTGGTGAACATGTTATCATTTTTGTAACACAAAAGGTTACCATAGCAATAGTACAGCCTGCAAAAAACACCCTTAATTGCAGCTTTAAGGGTTTAAAATTCATGAAAGTAGGATACAGAGCCACCTTACTTTTTGAATATTTAAGGTGGTTCTGAACCCTACCTACAGAATTTCTCAAACTTTGCCAAAAATTGCATCTTATCATGCTCATCATATGTTGATAAAATAAAAAAAATTCACAGTGCTGTTTTTAATTTTTAAGCAGTTAGTAATGCAACAACTTCTCACTACTAACATTGTGTAGAAGTTTCCAGAAAATATCCATACCTCCCCCATGGCAGGGATTTTTTTTAAACTCTCCCACCCCTCTGGAAATTCCAATTAAGCTTGACACATTTCTTTAAATGTTTTGGTCATAGAGAACGCCTCCCCCAGGAAAATTCAATTCCTTCTGGGAGGGGGGAGTACGGATAGTTTATGGAACTGCACATTGACATTAAGGGAAGGCTTCATCTCATGAAAGAACAGAGTCTCCTTAATGCCATGAAAGTCAGTTTTGCTGATACTAAAATGTCAAAGTGATCCCATTTTATGTTGTGACCTGCGGTTTTCACGTGATCAATTGCAACTGATGACACGCAAGTCTGTTGAATGTGTCTTTGTTTGGCTTCGTCAAGACCATGGTTTCGATCCTCCATGTGGATCTCACCAGTTACTGGTATTTCTAAAATACTCTGTACATCTGAAGTTGCAAGCGTAACTCGTACATTTGTGAGAATGTGAGACATTTGCGGCTTGGCACAAACCTTTCGTGACTGCAACTGATAATTTATTCAAAAGTATAAAGTTCAGGCTTACGTCATCAGTATGGAATTTTCAGCGGTAAACCGTAGACGTCCTTCACGCGAAACGCCACTCGGGCCGGGAGCGAAGAAGGATGGCTGTTTTCGCAGGCTAAGGAATGCCCGGGCTGGTGGCCGCTGTTTGTCCATATTCTTTGTTATTATTCACACTTTTCTCTAATCAACTTTGAATTTAGCGCTGGCTCACATAAAAAAGTTCCTGGATGTGTTGAAGCATTCTGGGCGATGTGTTACTCTGTTTTCTGACAAGCATGCCCGACCTTTTCAAATGAGCGTTCCCTCAGGCTTGGCGTGCACGTACATGTCAGTAAAAGCTCCACAAGCATGTGTCATAAGCGTCCCACCAAATCGGGAGACGCAATCCACACTGCAATTCAGAGCGATTCAAAACATAATCAAAAAGCTCAT
>JAHPZR010032161.1:27500-32500 GCA_019787425.1 Platygyra sinensis | reverse complement strand
AATAGTGCGTTGCTTATAAGAAAATGTCGGAGAAATCTGTTTTTTGCGAAGAATGGAGTCCTGAAATGACGTCTGCACAATCGTTCCCAGTCTCCTATTTTGGTCTTGAGGTTTTGTACACCACCGGAAGTGAAATTTGACGCTTTTGGTACATCGAAACACGGGGAAGGAAAATCGCTATCGAAAAATTTTTTTGCCATACTTATCATTCAATCGAGCAGATAAAAAAAATCTGTCACATACACTTTAAGCTATTCCTCTATTGTTCTACATGTAAAGGTGTCTGGAATTCTTGAAGGCGATTCCAATTACATCTACCTTATGCAGCTTCAAAATTCACATAACAGCATCATAATTCTTAATGAAGATGCAACAGAGTTTTTTGTAAGGGATTTTAATCCTAGGACAAAGTCACTTTGGGTAAGTTTTAACTGAGCTTGATTGACTAACGTAGATCGTGGAAACTTTTTTTTAAAAATACCATTCAGAGCATCATATTGTGTTACAGCAAAGAGCTATAGCGAAGATATCTGTTTACAAACATTAACGCCATTTTCGCTCATGCATGCAAAATCACTGGTGCGTGTGGTTGGCAGAAGCTCTTTCGACCTGGTCAAATCCTTTACTCACAGACGAATTTCCAATGCGATTTTTGGCAGGTTTCGATACTTGGGTTAATTTCCTTTAAACTTTAACAGTAAAGCATTATCCTGATATTCTAACCTTCCTCTAGCTAGGTTTCAGCATGAAATGTAGCATATATGTGAAGCGACAGTCATTTGAAGTAGGCGGATTTTCAGTCATTTCTTTTGTTTGGATTGCTTTTTGCCAACCATAAATATTGCGTAACAGTGCTTGTGACATCACTGATATCTTCGCTATAGAGAGTTTGACATTTAAAGAAGTACCTCATCTTATCTCTGTGATTTTTATCACTATCACTCCTTTCACTTCTTTGATACCATGGCAAATTAATTTGTACCTGTCAACTTTTCATTAAGTCAAATGACTGAGATTTTAGTTTTCATGCACATTACCCCAATTTCCTTAGATTTTGTGTAGCCAAAAGTTTCAATAGATTTCTCAAAATACCCAAAGATGACACGACATCTTAAGAGCATTGCTGAAAATCTTTTTTATGTTTGTTGCTTTCCTAAAAAGTATCCAGTTGCAGTTCAAATTCTCCATTAATTTCTCCTTTTAGTGGGTTCATCCCATTTGAGGTAAAATTGGTAGACAAATTTATGAAAAATGATAATGTAGCTGAACCCCATAGTCAAGCTACATGTAAGTTGTTGTTGCTCAACTTTTCTCCTACCTAATTATCTAATAGGATAAGCGATATACCTCCCTATCAAGAAAGTACTGCTCCTTTAAATCCAGCACAGATGAAGCAGAGAACGAAAAGGATGATATTTGGCTGTATTATTGTTCTTGTGACAAACATCGCAGTGATGTTGTGATAGCATCTGGGCCATTCATCAATATGCTATATGAAGGTATTATCACAAACATGACAACAAATCACAACTTTAACACGATATTCAAACCTAAAGGTAATAAGCTGGCATAACACATTGGATGTGTTTTTTTGTTGTTGTTTTTAGTCATAACCATGGTTTAACTGTACATTTTTCTGAAAAGTAAAATGTATGTATTGGTTTCTCTTTAATTTAGATTTTGTAGTGAATATTAAAAAATGAAAAATAAAAAAGTAATTATAATAGAAATGTTGTAACTTTACCTTTTTGTCCTCTAGAATGGCTTCAATTAAATCCTGCCTGTATTCATGCTCGAGCACTTTCTATGGCCACCAGAAGCAGTTCGATGAAATATTTCCTACACGTGACTCCCTCGAGGAAGGTAAAATTTGTTTTGTTGTGTTTTCCTATTGTAACTTAAAGCCTGTGTGGGCAATTTTGGCACACTAGATAATGCTAGGCTAAATAAGGCTAGTGATTTCCTGAAGAAATCATTATATTTAAAGTTAGTGTATTTGAGAATTTTTTTGCTTGATTTAATTTACCTTAGATGCTGTTGTGAACATAGAGGAAGTAAATTGAAAATTAATCTCTTTTCTTTGCTGCTTTTAAACTGTACAAAGAACTACTGTAGATGGGTTGCCAGAAAATCAGAAAAAATTCAAAATCTGCTAAAAAGTTATAAAATGACCTGAAAGCTAGAGGAAAGAGAGTGAAACATATCTTAAAGAAAAATTGATAGAACAGACCAGCTTAACCTCAAATTTGCCAGGATCTACATGCAGGCAGTGTAAATCTAAATTTATCATTTACATAAATTAGATATTTTTTAAATTCTATTTACTAGTTAATTTACATCATTTCATTTCTTTATTGTCTCATAGCTTTAGAAGATCCAATCACAGAAGAAGATCCAAAATTCATTTCACTTCGGGCCACTGTAATAAGTGTCAAACCCCCCTCACATTCTTGGGGAATCCTTACAACAAGTGCCCAGGGCATGAAGTGTACAACATGCAAATTTGGCAGTTTGAGCTGTGCTCATGTTAAATTTGTCACAGAAAATCTTGAGGGAGAATGCTGTCCAGATTTTGTGTCAGATTTTAACGAGGCTTGCCTTGAGATGGTTAATCTAAGCAAGTCATCTGAAAGGGGGCTCAAGTGTCTTTCATACAAAAAGATCAGTTTCGAGAAGCCTGGAGCAGTCAGGGGACTAATCCCAATTGGGGATAATGTTTTGTCTTCTGTAGATGAGAGTGATAATTGTCCTTTTTGTGATGCTGTGCCACTTTCAGTGCATCCAACAGTGAGGCAACTTACTCTATATACTCAGTATCAAAGAGAAAAATGGTAAGCACTTTAGATTTGTTCTCTCTCACAGTGCCTACAGTGTCACAATTTCAATTGAGCTTCTTCACCGATTGTCTAATTGTAACTAAAGGCATATGCATGTTCATTTGTAGAAAGAAAAGGTACAAAATCGAAATATACTAAAAAGGGTGTTTCTGTTTATAATCCTGCTATGGTTGTTGCGAAAACTATTTAGACCCCCAAAAATTAAGACCTAAGACCTAAGACCCGAAAACGAAGACCCGAAAACGAAGACCCGAAAACGAAGACCCGAAAACTAAGACCCGAAAACGAAGACCCCCTTATTTCTTTATTTTTGCCCCTTTGTTCATCTTTGTGATCAAAGACCGTTTATATTCCCGAAATTGGTACCTATAAGCACGGTGTTCCACTATGAAACCAAAACCCATTAAAATCTTGTGAAAATTTTAATGGGAAAATCACAAGATTTTCATGTAATTTTAACAGGTTTTTCATGGTTTAATTCATGGGTTTTTTCCCATGGAAATCCCATGAAAAAAGCATTAAAAATCCTGTGAAATTCCCATGAAATTGCCCTTAAAAATTCCCAATTAATGGCCCATGAAATTCTCATTTTCAAATCAAATTCATTAAAAATCCCTGAAAATACCATTAAATTTTATGGGGTCATAAAATGTGATTTAATGGGATTTTCATGTTTTTGGAAAACTCACCATGAAAATTACCACTAGATTTTCATGGTGTAAGTTTTATGGAATTTTAATGGTATGTTAAATTCATGGTCCATGAAAACCCCCTTAACGGGGAAATTTTAATGGCCCATGAAAAATTTCTCACTACTTTAATTACCTTTTCATGGTATTTTTATGGTCCATGAAATTCAACTCCCTGTTAATTTCATGGGATAAATCATTACTGCTGCAACCCATGAAAATCCCATTAATAATCCATTCACTCAAACTAAATATCCCCAGTACTTTTGTTCCAGTCATTTTGATATGCATATATCATCATTACAATTTGTTTCATCATAATTTTGTAAAATCAAGTCATACAATTACCTCTGATACATAAAAAGCTTTGTCAAAAGCCCAGAATTTTTAACAAACATGAGAGAAACAATTTAAATATTAAAATATTACTGCAACAAAAGACAATGACTTGCCAACATTAACCTTCATTGTACTTACAAAACTTTATATCATCTGATTTTGTCATGTAAAGGAGGTTAAAGATAGACCAGCTGAAATATCTTGTTTTGTTCAAGAATAATTTTATTTCCTAAATTTAAAGGTAAATCTCTGATATGGCATACAATATATTTAAGCTTACTAACATTTTCTTTATAATATAACTTAGCTTCAAATTCAAAGTTGGAATGTTTGCCTTTCAACCATGTAGCTCTGTTTGTGAATGCATACTTCAAGCTTCTGTGCTTCAATAACTACAACAAAAACACCCAGCAGAATGTGATTAAAATCAGTTCAGTTTCACCGCTTAAAAGGCTACATGAATATATAAAGCTTCAATAAAGCAATTGCTCATGCATAATATAAGAGAACCATGATTTCAGATCAAGTTCTTTGACAAGCTTTCAACTTGTTTTGGTCTGAGTTTTGATTGTATAACTCATAAAAGCCGAAATGGACAAGAACAAAGACAAAGATCAAAACTAGTTGGAGCAATACGGTAAAATAATTTTGCCATCGCCAAGATCGAGCTTAGTTTTAAATCATTGAAGTACAGATCATCAGAAACCCTTTTTCAAGTCCTAATCAAGAAGGCTTGCGATTCTTCATACTTACAATTCTTCCCAGAGCCAAAAGATCCAGATGTTGTTGCTTTTAGACATCATTTCCTCGCGTTTTCTTCGCCCTGTAACTTTTACTGTAATCGTTGGTAAGAACTGCATGCTAACATACATGACCGTTGAAATCAACCGCGAATTTAACAGCGTTGCATCATGGGTCATAGCACTAGTTCCCAGGGTCTAGCAGCATTAAAATTCAATATGGCTGCTTGTGGCATGTTCGAATTCCACAAGGCTTTTCTATACAATTTAGAGACCTGCCACTAGCTGGAAAGTACTCAGATATCTTTTGGAGAGTTGCATAGTTATCCCAAGCTATTTTACTACTACAGAGTGGCAAAATAATTGGGCTTTTCACGCAAAAGAGGAAGCATACT
>JAHPZR010032161.1:12500-22500 GCA_019787425.1 Platygyra sinensis | reverse complement strand
TTTGGTGCAGCGCCCACGATCCATGCCGCTAGCCATTTTTACCATGAGAAAGGAGTTGCATGGGTTTCTCTTTCTATGCATGCATGCATTTGATCTGTTCCTATGGTTATGGGGCTCCGCTTGGTGGCCCTTCGGGCCGCCGGAGCTCCGCTAATATAATATTATTTACTGCACAAATTAATGAAGAAAAAACACATAATTTTTTGTTGAAACACCTCTATTTTGATGGATCTAACTGATCTTCTTCAGGGTGAAGAATAGAGTGATTGGTGAAGAATAGATTGATTGAAATATACATTGTTGGTATTTTAACAAATAAATGCGTTTTCCTTTCATTTGTACCATTGATAATATATTTTATGAAGAAATTAAACATGCTTGTGAAGGAATTTTATGTATAATTTATATGTATAATTTATATGTGTATATTTTTCAGTTCATTATGCCTGTACAGAAAGTTGTGAGCACTTAATACCATTTGATGGTGCGGAAAAGGGAATCTTAAATATGGGAAACTTTTTACTTGGCCATGATGTCCTTCGAGACTATCTTACTAACTTTCTGTGTGGATCAGGTTTGTGCTTCTGGTGTGTTTTTATGTTTTTTAATTTAAAAAAAAATGAATCCACTTAAGCTAGTCATGTCGTGTGTTTTTTTTTTCTTTCTTAGTTAACTGTAAATACAATTAAATATAAACAGTTACTGTAATACCTTCTGGTGTGTTTTTACATTGTATGTTTTTATGTAAAAAAAAAATGAATCCACTTACTGTGAGCTAGTCATGTCATATGTTTTGGTATTTCTTGTATTGTTTTTTAATCTTTAGTTAACTGTAAATTTATACAGTTAAATATGAACAGTTACTGTAATACCTTTTGCCATTTATAGGTTACTTCAAATAGCTGCAATTACTTGTTTTTCAGGATGCTTCTATTCACCTTTTATTTATGTTGGACACAGAGACAAATAGATGGTGGCAATTTGGAGGTTGACATGCTGTCTTACTCTAAATTTAAGTTTGCATGGTAAGAGATAATTGTAAATGTGCAATTTCAGAAAATATCCATACCCACCGTCCCAAGGATGATCATTGGAAATTCCGAGGAGAAGAGGCATCTCAATACATGTAACCAAAATGTTTAAGGGAAAGTATGGAGCTAGGCTGGACATTCCAGTGGGCTGGGAGGGTTCAAACCAAAGAAACATCCTTGGGGGGGTTTGGATATTTTTTGGAACCACACAATTTTCAATTAGCATGGTTTTACAGCAAAAATAGCTTACAGTGCGAGTACTTGAACCAGGTCTCCTTGAACCTTTTTAGCCAATCAGAACATTATTTCAGACCTTTTTCGTGATTAGGACCTCTCAGAAAACATGTCTTCATTTATAGATAGAAACCTTTATTTTAATAGGGTAAATTTACTCCTTCAGTTTTAAACAGGAAACTGGAAAAACTGATATCCTTAGAGGTTACTTTCGATCCTAAATTTACCTTTTGAACTTGTGGCTCATTTACAGAGAAGTGACATGAAAGAAACACCGACATGCATGTCGGATGATGTGGAAAGATAATAATAATAATAAATAAATGAAATAAATAAAATTATTGCTTATAGCGCGCAAATTAACATTCGAATATGATCAAATGCGCGTTACATTATATACATCATATAAAAACTAAAATACATCATATTAAAAAACTATTTACACCGTATTAAAAATAAGATAATGAACAATTAAATTTGGTAAAATTAACAAAAAGCCGTGCGAAACAAAAATGTCTTAACCTTAGTTTTAAAAGTGTTAAAACATGTCTCATGTCTGATCACAGCATGAAATCCACAATTTACGGATCTTTAACTCGTGCGTAAAGAACCGTAAATATAAGGCCTCTTCTTTACGGACAAGTTCCGCGTTCCGTAAAGATGCGTAAATTTACAGAGCGCGTAAAGACTTCGTAAAGGATAGTAAATGTTCGTAAAGGATAAGGATCTGGATGGATATAATTCGCAACTTTCTATTCAGAGAAATACTCAAAGAAATGAAGTTATTATGTCTTATTCATCTTCAAAAGAAATACGTCATTATTTTGACCTGTTTCACTTTACATACTTTAGGCACCTTTAACATTCTTTACCAATCTTTACGCAACAACCTTTACGGATCTTTAACTTTCTTTACGCCAGAACTCGTAAAGACTGCGTAAAGGATGTTAAATGTTCGTAAAGGATAAGGATCCGCATGGATATAATTCGCAACTTTCAAATTCTATTCAGAGAAATACTCAAAGTAGTGAAATAATTATGTCTTATTCATCTTCAAAAGAAATACGTAATTATTTTGACCTGTTTCACTTTACATACTTTACGCATCTTTAACACTCTTTACTGATCTTTACGCAACAACCTTTACGGAAATTTAACTTTCTTTACGCCGGTCGATTTTACTGCGTGTTTATGGAACGCGTTAACGTATAAAAATGCGTGTTTGCGTTGTTTTTTTCGGAGAGCATCTTAGTTATCACTGTTTTTACGCATCTTTTTAACAAAACTGTTAAAAGAGAGGATGATCATCATTTGTTGGCTGAGTTGTTGACCCTCCATCACGGTACCTCTATCAGCGGTTTTTCACATTAGGTACCAGGTTCTCTCAGTTTTCCCGCCATATTCTGGCGTCCTCTTGAAGGTGTGAAAATGTCGAATTCAGCACAAGAGTCGATCGATCTTTTGATCATTTTTCGCTGTTTGAACTCTGCTTTGGCTTGGAAAATCCAGTGTCCTGGCGATCCTTGGTATCCTTGAAGACATCAATATGGCGGTGCGTTCGAGACAACAACATCAGGTAAGCAATGATTCAATGATTGCAGCAATTTGTTGTGTTGTACGACTACGTTTAACCCGTTTCAAGGATAAAGTAAGCAACTACAGAATGCAGGGCCACTTTTGACCGTGAACCAAACGAGCCGGCTCGTTTGGCTCTGCAGTGAAAGAAATTATGAGTGTTGATTTAATATATGAGCATGAAGTGTTGGGTTCACATATTTAGCAGCTCATTTGGCTCGTTTGGCTCGGCAGTGGATGTAAGAACGAGGTATAAGTTGTTTTGGTTAAGTGTTGGGTTCACATATTTAGCGGCTCGTTTGGCTCGTTTGGCTCGGCAGTGGAGTAAAGAGCAAACGAGCCAAACGAGTCGGCTCGTTTGGTGCATGGTTAAAAGTGGCCCTGTATTCTGTAGTTTAGCCAATAAACTAAGGGTAACAAGTCAGTTCGATCGAAGGTTGTTCTGATCGAGAGTTCATTCGATCGAAACCAAAGGTCAGTTCGATCGAAGCAAAGGTTGTTTCGACAAAAGAGTAAATGATGATAAAAACTACAGATTTGGAAGGACATAAATATATTATTCTTCGTTCTTTAAGCACATTGCTTTGGAAAGGAATGATGCTCAAAATCTCAGCTTGACAACAGGGTTCAGGTAGCAGTTCTTTCAAGGTCTCACATGAATGGCTCAATACCCTTATATATATACAAATCTTATAGTTATATCTTTATGCTATTATGGCACAAAGAGATTAACTGTAAGACTTGGTTCGCAGAAAATATTGTTTAAGCCTAGGTCACACTAGTGATATACAGGGAAAGAAAAAGAAAAAAAACAGGTGCGATTCCATGGGGCAAGTAAATTTGCTTTTGGGCAAGTGAAAATATAACCTCAGTGGCCCAGTGAGCAAGTGAAATTATTGATGATTGTTATTGATGATTAATTTTGTTGTAACATTTTCATAGTACCTGTGGATCCGTGGGGCAATATCCGAGCAGATCCACAGAGTACTTTAATAATGTTGTTACAATGTTCATTGTCATTAACAGGACAGATGCATGAGAAACTGACATCCACTGGTTTTTACGATAACAAATTGTGAAATTGCCTGCTCTCTGACTTGTTGACATATCACATAAATTATAACTTCATGTGCCTGTCTGCATATTGACAATAAAAGTCACCCAATGAGTGTGCAAAAATTTCTTGTTATCATGAAACATTAGATTGAATGCATGGAGTAGTAATTTTGCACATTTGCCTTCTGATTTCTATCCTAGCTGCTACAATGGCACATAATATTTAAATGAGGGCAAGTGAAAACTATATACTGGCCCAGTGGGCAAGTGGTTTTTAATTTTTTACCTGCCCTTGTGACATTAGCATAACTAAATAACTACATAAGGATGTTTTGTTTTGCTGAGTGAACATCCTGACATACACTGTTATGTCATAATGTGTAATTCCAGAAAATATCCATACCTCCCTCACTGAAGGGATTGTAAGACACCCCCCTCCCCCCCTTTCCCACCCACCCCTCTGGAAATTCCAATTAAACTCCATACATTTCTTTAAATTTTTTGGCCTTACAGAACCCCCCATCCCCCAGGAAATTCCAATCCCTTCTGTGGTGGGAGTATGGATATTTTCTGGAACTGCACAATAGCAACATAAGAGCATGAACATAAAACAACAGGAAAAGAAAAGATCTTTCCCTTATGTTTTTATGTCAATGTTCACATCACCAACATAAGCAGAAATAATTTTTTATCATTATGTCATTACAGTGTATGTCACTTGTGCGAACCAGGCCAGACCTATTATACAACTGTAGGTGCCTGGAAATATCAGAAATGAATAAATTGTACACAAGTTTTTGAAAGTTTTCCCATTTGGAGTGAGAGGAATACCTCAACATTTACTGCCTATACTCCATAGTTTACAACTTTGCTGGGATTTTTGGATGAAAAGATTTTTCATTAAAGCCTGGTTGCAAAGTCTCAAGTTGTTATAAGGCATGTAGTTTCTGAGCAAAATTAACTATTCTGCTGCATCCACACACAGGATTGACACTGTATAGTCAGCTATCAACTTTTATTTGTATAGAGATCAGTGTACTACACACTGGCAATTTCTATTTTCCTGCTAATACAAGCCCAGATTCTAATGCCATAACCAAAACACAAGAGTACTTCATCTTTTTCTTTGTTTTGAAAAGTAGTTTGTGTCACTAATTTTTTGCTTCAATATTCAATAACAGTATTATTAATATTGTCCTGTTGCAATACTTCATTTGTGTAAGCTACCGGGTACTTGTTTTTCAGTTTGGCAAGATATGTAGATGTATTAACCCCCAATTTTTTTGCAGAAAATTACTCGTCGAGTGTCTGCCATCAAGTTCCTGGACTGGGAGGATGACAAAAAGGAACATACTGTAGGCTATAGCTGTAGTACATGTTTAACTTGAGTTTTCATTAGCAATTAAATAATTTCACCAATGATGGCTGTAGTTGAACACTTTGCTTAGTATGCATTATAGGTTACTTGTAATTTGTAAATTGACAATTTTGGGTAAGAGTGGGCAGGCCTTTTAAGGTTAGACTCCTCTTGTTTACTGGTTTCAGACAAAATATCATATAAATTAAAGGGAACCAATGACAGAGGGAAAACAATCCTTTCTCCAATGCTGGTTGAACTTAATAGCTTTCAGCAGTGAGAAACAAGAAGTTTGCAAGTTATGACTGTGAATGTAGTGAAAGCACATGTATAGAGTTTTAGTGGGCAACTGGTTGGCTTTTACAAATCAAAATAACCAGCTGATGCATGCAAGTTGCAATATGATAAGATTGATTTTTTTTATTGGTTCTCTTTAAATTATAAAAAAATACAATAAATCCAAATTGACAACAACAGTTACTTTTAAAGAATGTCTTTAATTTCAAGAAACACTAAAGAGTGCTTTGACAACAACAGTTACTTTTAAAGAATGTCTTTAATTTTAAGAAACACTAAAGAGTGCTGTGTTGTTTTCGTGATAACTTGCTATTGCTTTAAATTGGGAGTTTCTTCAAAATTGTGTCCTGGACTTAAATTAACTCACTTATTCAGAAAGTATTTTTGCAATTATTTTATAAAATCAGTGAGAATTCACAAGCAAAGCTATAAGGTAATTGCATCTCTTTGTTGTGTGTAGAAAAAACAAAGTTGTTTGTGTGGTTTTTTTTTTATTCCAGTTGAAACTGTTTATCTTTTCCTGTGAATAAAGTGCATAAATTTACAGGAGATAGGGGGAGGGCGTTATGGAATTAATTTAACTGCGTAAAAGATGAAAATGTCTTCGTTTGAGTGCATGTGGATGTGTAACATGAAAATGCGTTTTATTTACCTCTCCCATACGTTTCATTCTTTTTGTCACCATTATTTTTAAGCAGTGACAGTGACAATGGCTCAAGTAATAGACTGAGAGAAATTAAAGATGTCAATTAGACCTGTTGTATAACGCTCTATATAAAATATTTGTAATGATTGTGTTAGCAGATCGTATCCTCAACATTGATTGTATGTACATGCCCTTGAAGGAATGCAGTATACTTTAAGTATACTTTTAGTATACTTATTATGTACTTTCCAAAAAGAAAGTACAGTTGAAGTATACTTCATTTATACTTAAAGAAGAAAAGTATAAATGAAGTACATTTTGTGTACATAATGTCCGTTTGAAACTCTGGTTTTCTGTATATATTGTAAAAAGCTATTTAAAATGATGGCAATAAAATGAATTACAATGTAACATTGTGTTGCTGCTCCTGTTGGGTGGGTCGCAGAGAGCCGTGTATCATACATTGCGCCATTTCATTAGCACTGTTTAGTAACGTGCTTTTTTGATCGCTTCCGTCTTTGTTATGATATTGCCTTGCAGACATCATAAATTATCGCAAGGTTATCGTATGTTCGTAAACATACGATACGCTTTTTTACAGTACGCGTAAAGGTAACCTTTCGTGGGTATTGGAACAAACTCTTTTTTACATAAGGGCCTGAAAAAACGCGAACATAGCGAAATAAAAGTACCCACAAAATGGGCATGTAATTTACAGTCCATTTACGACAACTTACGTTGCGTAAAGAATCCCCGTTTCGTCCCTTTACAAACATTGTTAAGGTTATCTGTACGACTTTTTACAACATGCGTAAAGGTTGCGTTTTAATGTCTATCTGTACGACTTTTTACAACATGCGTAAAGATTGCGTTTTATAGTCTCTCTCCGGAATCTTTACGCACTATGGTTTTACTGCGTAAAGACGTTCTTTACGAATGTGTAAAGACATACGTAATGAAGCGTAAAGAGGATCCTTACGCATTCTTTACGCCATCTTTACGAACGCGTAAATTTAACTTTTCATGCTGTGGATTTCACAAGGGAGTGAATTAAAAAGCCTGGGGGCTGCCACGGCAAACGCCCTATCACCTAGGGTTTTCTTGGTTTTACCATTGTATGGTTCCACTGATATGAGTAGTATCTCATTGTTTCGACGAAGCAAATATTTGCTAGGGCATAAAATGTTAACTAAATTAGTAATATAGTTAGGAGCTAGGCCATAAATAGCTTTAAAAACTAAAATTAACATTTTAAATTGTATTCTTTGTTTTATGGGAAGCCAATGAAGGGTGTGGAGCACTGGAGTTATGTGAGAAACCTTTGCTGTTCCAGCTATAAGCCGGGCTGCTGCGTTTTGAACTCACTGAAGTTTGTTTAAAGAGTTGTCCGGGAGTCCACATAGCAAACTGTTACAGTAATCAATTCTACTTGTAATCATGGCATATTGTACTAATGTCTTAGAGGTGTCCGTTGTAAGATACTTCCTAATTCTCCTAATGTAGCTGCTTTGCATGTAATAAACACTGTAAGTGGGTGTAAAATGTGTATTTCAGCGAGAAACAATAACAGGCAAGCAGTAAAAATTCTTCGTTTAGCTGCAGGTTAATGTTTTTTTATTATTTTAGTAAAATACTTGTATACTAATGCCTCCTTTTCCCTCTTTAAAATCACAATTCTGACCATAGCGACGAATTTTATGTTTTAATTACTTTAAAACTTATTAGTATTTTGATTGTGTCCACTCAAATTGCTTTTATTAGATGTACTTCAAAATTTAGGATCAAAAGTAACCAGTCAAAACATTAAGGCATGTTTTCTGAGAGGACCGCAACTACTTGCAACATTGACAAGTTTGCAAATTTTGTTGTAAAATGTAATGCAAGTTAGCCATTACACAAAAGAGCTGACTCGTAGAGTCCTTGATTGCACTTCAATCCTCTACTTATTATACTGTAGTAAGTAATAAGACTACTTTCATGTACCCTTGTTTTCTACGACTACTTTCCTTGACTTTTTTGTTATAAAAATCTCAAGCTTTTACTATTATATATAATATTATTTTGTTGATAGGAGCTTCACATTATGGGAAAGGTTTAGTATAAATGTGTTTTCTTCCCTTGTCATTGTTTAGGTACTCATTTCTGTCTCTTATTGAGGAAGACATGGCAGTGGACTTCATCTGTCCAATTTGTAAGGACTGTCCCTCAATTGTCATATTCGACGGGACTGCTTTGGCATTTAGACGAAGCTATATTTCAAATTTAAATGCAAATTCAACAGGAAATCAGTTTCAAAGAGAATTTGGAAGATAAGTATCGAATTATTAATGATTGATTCTCAATAGTTAATTCTTCGACAATGAATATTATGATCCAAAGATCCATTAAGGACGTTCGCACCCAAAAGTTCCCATAAGTGAGACTTTTTTAAAACTTTGACTGCAGGTAGAAAATGATAAGATTATATTAAAAACGTAAAAAAAATCAGGGGTCACCGAACTCGTTTTGAAGATAAGGCGTATCACAGACCATAGCATTTCTAGGATTTCTAGTCACTCGAGGCGATTCTGGTCGGATTCATTATTATTGGCATATATTTAAGTTGAAGAATCATATCTAAGTTATGTGTGTTTAACACAGCATATATTATAAGGCCTATTTGACAGATCTTTGCTACCTATGTAATTAATTCAGGTAGAATTAGCCTTAAAACAAGCAACTTCTAAGTCGCACACTCCTGCATCTATGTACCAATTCGACCCTATTTGAACAGTATATGAGAAATAATTAAAACTTCCCATGTACAGATTTTTTTTTTTAATATAATGGCAAGAATCAGAAAAGGAAGTGATCTGCCGGAAAAAAGTGGGGGGCTACCAAGCATCCAACAAAAATATTTGCCGATCAAGTTACCGCAATGGTCATCAGCTCTATATTTTGCCGAGTCTCGACTCGTGCGTGCGCTTGAAATACATGACGTGGCACGCGCCACGTCATGTGTAGCGTGCACAGTAGAGATGCGCAGTAGCAATGGGCGTGAACGTCCTTAAATGCAAGGGTTTCTGTTTATAATAAACAATGCCATGTGAATTAAGGCTAACCAGGCAGCTATTTAGGCTAACCAATGTATTATTTGCGTTGACAGAAATGTCTCGCATGTCTCGTTGGCTGGGTTAACTTCCATAAAATTTTGAAAATTTTGAGTTGACTTTTATGTTCTTTTTGAGCACTAGGTTTAAAGAAAGAGTGATGATAAAGCACAAAAAAACTAGGGAAACATTGGAAAGGTCCTTAGTTAATTGTATTATATTTCCTGAGGGAAAAATTATTTCACAGCTATCTATTCTCTATTTACAGCACAACTAAGTGAATTTTGATTTAATATCAAGAAAAAGGAACAACCCAACAACCAGCAAACTCATCCTGCTACTGATAATTATGTTGGTTTATTCCAAAACTACCAGGAAATTTTTCTAACTTTTTTTTTACTTTTTCTTTTAAATAGATACTGTAATCCTCAAAGACCACTCGATGATTCATCTGTTCTCTTGTCTTTGCTGTCAACCCATTCACCCCCCATAAAGGCTGTTGTTGAGTGGTGTGAGGCAAATAATTTTGCACTCAAAGATCTAAGGGGATTGTTAATGTCCTTGTCCAAGCCATCCCCAGTTTGTGCTATGCTGCCAGCATCAGAGGAGATGCGACTTCTGTTGGAGAAAATGAAGACTACTGACGTAAAGGAAGAACCCGCACTACTTCAGGCCCTGCAATCACTTTGCCCTGTGCTCTTCGATGTTGTTAAAA
>JAHPZR010032161.1:0-7500 GCA_019787425.1 Platygyra sinensis | reverse complement strand
TGTTGTAAAATTACTTACTTGCCTGCCTCTCCTAGGATTTTCGAACATCTAAAAAATGGTAAAATTGCCCATTTTCAACGGATTTTTACCCTAAAAAGGTCACGTAGAATTTTCGGGAGCCTTTTTTCTGGCTGAAATTTTCGAACAGGTACGGTTTGATCCCTATAATTTTCGGATCACTGGACTTTCAGCTAGGAAATCCGAACAGATGAAAAATTTATAGGGGATAAAAATATGCCCACATTCACCGTTTAAATACTAAAACACGTTTAACAATGCTATTTTAAGTGGTTTTGAACTATATTCTCGTTGGGTGCCCCTGACTAGTGGACAGCCGAAAGAAGTTTTCGCCATGGAATCGAAGGAACAAGCAGATGAGCACGAAGACACTGGAATATGGTCATTGACATTCACTTCAAAAGAAGATGAACACGTTGCCGAACAGGTCAGTGCTAAAGAGATCTCAAGTTCGACACAGAATGAGCCAACCGCTTCGATTGGATCAGAGGTTAGTCCATGTCCTATGATTTTGTCTGAGCAGACTTCGCTCGATTCAAAAGAAGCTAGTATTTTGCCAAGCGATAAAGCCATAATTGAACACAATGCTGGTAAAACTAGACCCAGGACCCTCACGTCCAAAGGCAGGGAATATCAATGTGAGCTAAAGAGAAAGGCCGCATTAGCCAACGATCGCGACCTGCTTGCAAAGCTAAGAAGTCTTGAAGATTTTATTCGTGTTTGTAAAAATCCTGATGAAATCAGAAAGGAAATCGCATTTATGGCTAAGGAGGTAGATGAAGTCCAACAATCTTTTGATGAGTGGATAGAGTTGTCGCTTGATACTAGTGAATCCCAGCGTGCCACAAACAAACAGTCACATATATATGACACTTGGAAAATAATTCACACTACTGCTGTACAAGAAATTAAACGCCTTGAAGATGATGCCCAGTCCGTTCACTCACGGAGGTCACAGCGATCAAGATTCTCTAGATCTACAAAATTGGGGTCTAGCAGAAGCTCATATAGAGAGACACTTGTTGCCTGTCGTGCTAAAAAGGCTGCTCTTCAAGAGAAACTTAAGTTTTCATCAGTCATTGCAGAACAAGAGAGCAAGCTTGAGCAGTTGAAGATCCAGAAGGAACTTGAAGAAATCACAGCCCAAGAAGCCGTCTACAAAGGAGCAGTGGATGAAGAGAATGATCTGGATGGTGAACAACTGCCTCTACTACCCACCACTGTGCACGATCCGATTGATGCCTTTCTTAGTAACAATCACGAAACTGAATTGACCTTCACATCTGAAGCTGCCATTGTACCACCTACCACACAAGAGACATGTGAAGAAGGCAATGTATTGATCACATCGTTGTCACCTGCTCCTTCTGTTGAGCCAATTTCACAGTCAGGATCCCCGTTCTCGCTTACCACACTACCAGTACCATCAGTTCAAGAAACCCAGAGACCGTTGAACCCATTCTCACCAGTGTACACTACAGCCAAGTTTAGTTCTGGAAGTCCCAGTCTCCCAGTCATACCAGCAATCTCTATAACAAAGTCAGAGTACCAACCCACTACGCCGACAGGCTTCTGTGGAAATCCTCCAGCATTCTTTCCATCACCTGTAGCCACCTGTTCTCCGGTACCACAGAACTACACAGCCCAGATAACAGATGCACTTGCAAAGATCACCCAATTACAGCGACTGCCACAAGCGTCACCCAGCGTTTTTAAAGGCAGTGACTCAGACAAAACCAAGTTCTTCTTGTGGGAAAATGCCTTCGACAGTCTTATAGATTCTGCACCGGTGACAGCCAGGCAGAAATTACATCTCTTGTACCAGTACCTAGACGGTAAAGCTAAAACCATTGTGGAACAATTGCAATATTTAGTGGAGGATCCGGAAGAGTCTTATCGGGAAGCCCGCAAAATCCTCAAGGAACGCTTTGACAACCGAGCCATAATCAGTACTGATTTTGAGAGGAAGTTGGCAACTTGGCCAAAAATTGGACCGAACGACGCGGTCAATTTGGAGGAGTTCAGCGACTTCCTGCAACAAGTGAAATTTGCAAGCAAACACATTGAAAGTCTCAAAGCTCTCAATTATCCCTCTCAAATTCAAGTTCTTGTGGAGAAACTACCTGGATGGTTCAAAGCAAAGTGGTCAGACAAAGTGTTAAAGTTTCAAAGGAAAAAGGGAAAAGACGCCTTCCCATCATTTGAAGAGTTTGCCGAAGAGGTACGCTACCATGCAGAAAGGACAAACATCCCTCAAATCCAGCAGGGTCTAGGAACAACTGGTTCCACTACTCCCGGTAGAAACAAGACTTTGGGTCGCCAATCTGATCGTACTCGATCTTCAAATGTTGCTCTGACATCCGCATCACCTCCAGTGGATAACAGTGAGCCAACCCCTTTGTGTGAAGAATCACAAGTAGCAGCGACCCAAGCCCAGCAGCCAAGCTGTATGACTAGTCCAACAAGTAGCTCACCAAACGCTCAGAAAACAACTCCACCTGACTCTAGTACGTACTGCTTTTATCACAAGATGAAGTCTCATGCAACGAATGACTGTGAGCAGTTTCAAAAGCTCAGCTACGAAGAACGCAGAGATTTCTTAATGAGAAACAAGATCTGTTTTAAATGTGTAAGCTCCAACAAGCATGTCTCTAAAGACTGCAGTAAGAACAAGCTCGTGTGCAAGATCTGCCAACAGAAACACGCCACAGTATTGCATGATCCGGCCAGACATGTAAAGAAAGACACCACCAGCCAAGCTAATTCTGCGTGCTCTCAAGTTTGTGGAGGAAATCAGTCAGCACGCTCCTGCGCACGAATAGTTCTTCTAGAAGTCTTCCACCAAGATAATCCTTCAGCTAAGGTACCCACCTATGCAGTACTGCACGACCAGTCGACAGATGTCTTTATCGCAGATTCTCTCCTCGAACAACTTGGGGTGCAAGGCCAAGAAGTGAACCTGGAAATAAATACGATTACAGGCGTAAACAGCGTGCGCACTCAGAAAGTCAATGGATTACACATCCAGGACATGGACAGTCTGCACAAGTCTATTAAGGTTCCATTTGCCTATTCACAAGAAAAAATTCCAGCCAGTCAAGAGGACATTGCAACGCCAGAAATAGCCCGGTCTTGGAAACATTTAGAACGAATTGCCCACCACATTCATCATCGTATTGACATTGAGATAGGATTGCTAATTGGCCGTAACATCCCGTCCGCTTTCCAGCCTCTGCGTATCATCTACGGCACAGATAATGAGCCTTGGGCTGAAGAGTACAAGTTTGGTTGGACAGTCATTGGTCCTGTGTGCCTCGACAAAAGAGAAGACAGTGCAAACTGTGCGACAGTTAACCGCATCACGATACAGCGAGAAAACCCACAGAACCTCTTCAACGTGCCAACCAGCAACAGTTCCAAAGAGGACTCTGTGGTATCATTTGCCACAAAGCACTATACCAAAGATATTACTTCGCCGCAGCAAGTTAGAGAGATGATGCAATTAGACTACAGTGAACTTCACTACACCCGAAGCATCCCAGGCACTGAAAAGAGTGAGTCCGTGGAAGACAAACGTTTCTGCAACACTCTCACTGCTAACATCCACAAAAATGAAAAGGGAAATTGGGAGATGCCCCTTCCATTCAAAACAGACAATGTGACTTTGCCAAACAATCGTGATCAATGTCTGAAAAGACTACTCGGAATCAAGCGGAAACTCCTTAAAAATAGCAAGACACTAAAACACTACACTGAGTTCATGCAGAAGATTTTTGACAAGAACCACGCCAGTCCCGTCCCACTAGAGGAGTTGAAGACCAGTGCTGGCCAAGTCTGGTACCTCCCTCATTTTGACATCTATCACCCTAAGAAACAAGACCAAATTCGCATAGTCTTCGATTGTAGTGCCGTTTTCCAAGATCAGTCTCTCAACAAACACCTCTTACAAGGACCTGATATGATGAATGGCCTTGTTGGGGTACTCTCAAGGTTCCGAAAAGAAGAAATAGCAGTAACATGTGACATTGAACAGATGTTCCACAGTTTTCATGTCAACCCAGAACACAGAGACTTTCTAAGATTTCTGTGGTTTAAAGATAATGATCTGAATGGACAAATTTGCGAATATCGGATGAACGTCCATCTCTTCGGAGCTGTCTCGTCACCCGGTGTCGCTAATTTTGGTCTCAGAGCCACAGCTGAAACTAGCCGAGAGCAATTTGGCCAGGCAGCGGCAGAGTTTCTACAACAAGACTTCTACGTTGACGATGGATTTAAGTCCTTCGCTACACCCGAAGATGCTATCGATGTCATCAGCAAGACTAAAGCCATGTGTTCAGCCGCCAGCTTACGCTTACACAAATTTGCTAGTAACAGTAAGGCCGTACTGGAAGCCATGCCTGCTGACGATCGCTCCAAAGACTTGAAGGATCTAGATCTTCGCCATGATGTCCTACCTGTCCAGCGCTCCCTGGGTACCTATTGGTGCATCGAAACTGATACCATCGGATTTCGCATAGAGCTTAAAGATAAACCTCTTACCCGCAGAGGAATTCTTTCAACCGTGTGTTCGGTGTACGATCCGCTAGGCATAGTAGCACCAGTCATCTTAGTGGGAAAACAGCTACTTCAAGAACTATGCCATGACGGCATCGAATGGGATGATCCCGTACCAAGCCACGTTCACTCACAGTGGGAGAAATGGAGGTCCGAACTCCCCCTCCTGGAGAAAATTACGATTGCAAGATGTGTCAAGCCCCGAGTTTTGGTGAGCCAGTCGTAACCGAGCTGCACAGTTTCTCTGATGCCAGTGACGTTGGCCTTGGTCAAGTAACCTACCTTCGCCTTGTAAACAACTTAAACCAAGTTCACGTCAGTTTCCTAATGGGGAAGGCTAGAGTAGCACCATTGAAACCAATGTCTACTCCACGTCGTGAACTCACCGCGGCAGTGATTTCTGTAAACGTTTCTTCCATGCTCAGCAGGGAGCTCAAATACGAAGATCCAGTTCAAGTTTTCTACACCGACTCATCTGTTGTTCTTGGTTACGTACGTAACGAAGCAAAGCGTTTCCACACCTACGTTGGAAATCGCGTACACCACATCCGTGACAGATCAGAACCACAACAATGGCACTACGTCGCCAGTATGATCAACCCAGCTGACATCGCCTCCCGAGGCACAACTCCAAAGCAACTTTCAGAACATGAGTCATGGTTCAAAGGCCCAAGCTTCTTATGGGAGAACAATGTTACGATACTAAACTCAAATCCGCTACCCGATTTGGACCCTGAAGATGCAGAAGTCAGGAAAGAAAAATCTGTTTCGCTTATCTCAAACAAAGTCTCATACCAAGGGAAAGAGCCGAACTCCTTTCCAAAAGTCTTGGAACAGGAACGTTTCAAGCACTCATCATCCCTTAGTCGCCTGAAAAGGAACATTGTGCTTATTCAAAGAATGATTGAAAAGAATCGTCCCAATCAGCAGTTCAACTGGAGACCTGTTTCAGGACCCCCTATGGTGAAAGAAATGTGCCTGGCAGAAGAAGTAATCTTGAAATCCGTTCAGTTTTGGAATTTCAACGAGGAGATCCAAGTACTACAAAACCTAAGTGGCGAGGATCGCATGTTCCAGAACCGCCAGAATGCTCACACCAGAAACAAAAAGCTAAAGCAGACCAGCTCACTCTTTAGGCTAGACCCATTTCTCGACGAAAAGGGAGTACTCAGAGTAGGAGGTAGACTTCAGAAAGCAGCCTTAGCTTATGAAATTAAGCATCCAATCATCATTCCAAAGAAGAGCCACTTAACCGAGCTTCTTATTAGGCACTACCACAATCAAGAACAACATCATCAAGGTTGTGGTATGACCCACAATGCAGTAAGACAAGCCGGCTATTGGATTATCAGTGGACGCTCCTCTGTCTCGCAGCAACTCCGAAAGTGCACGATCTGTCGAAAGCTCCGCGGACCAGCGCAAGTCCAAAAGATGGCAAACCTCCCGGAAGAACGTATTACTCCCGCCGCACCGTTCACATATTCTGGTATGGACGCGTTTGGCCCCTGGTACATTAAAGAGGGCCGGAAGGTATTGAAACGCTGGGGACTAATTTTCACTTGTCTTTGTTCCCGAGCTATACACTTGGAGACGTTAAACTCGATGGAGACGGATGCCTTTATTAACGCACTCAGACGATTCATCAATCGAAGAGGCAAAGTTCGCGAACTGAGGTGCGATCAAGGAACTAACTTTGTCGGGGGAAAAAATGAGCTCAGCACCGCCTTGAGAGAAATGAACACCGAATCCGTCAAGAATTTCCTCCTGAGCCAAGATTGTGACCTCATCGAGTTCAAGCTGAACGTGCCATGCGCATCCCACATGGGTGGCATTTGGGAGCGACTTATTCGCACTGTCCGCTCAGTTCTCTCTGGCCTCTTGGATGATCACGCCCAGCAACTGGATGATGAGGCCCTTCGAACTCTGTTCACTGAAGCAGAAAACATCGTGAACAGCCGTCCGCTCACTATCGATAATCTATCAGATCCGCAGGCACCCGAGCCAATTACACCAAATCACCTGCTAACCTTCAAGACGAAAGTAGTCTTACCCCCTCCGGGTAACTTCTCACGACCTGATCTTTACTCAAGAAGAAGATGGCGCAGAATTCAGTACCTGTCAGACCAATTCTGGCACCGTTGGAAACAAGAGTATTGCCTGTTGCAACAGAAGCGTCAGAAATGGAACAATGTTAGTCCTAACAGCAGAGTTGGTGATATCGTCCTTATTTGTTCTGAATCCTGTCCCAGAAACCAGTGGCCACTCGCTAGAGTAACGAAAGTCTACCCCAGTGACGATGGACTTGTTCGTAAGGTCCTTCTCCTAGTCACGCAGTCTGGAGAGAGGAAGTTTTTTGAAAGACCAATCCACAAGTTGATTTTAATTTACCGTCCCGATGAAGGTCAAAGTGACAGTTAATTCAGAATGTTGTTGGTGATCATTAATTACCGGGGTACGACCCCGTCGGGGAGCATGAACTGATCCTCTACATAAGAGAGATTGACATTAATTGAACTTGTTTCGTTTAATGATTAGCTTGTTGTAACTTCATACATTCTTATGTATGAGGGGAGCCATGTAACGTCTTCTCAGTCGTTCAGGCGTATTGCGTGACATATCCCGTCGTACCTTAGTTCATATACGGGACTTTGGTTAGCTCTCCTCGTGTTTTTTAGAAACCGAGATAGCATCGCTAGTGTTTTGTAGCTTCGCACGAAGCCCTTTCGTTTTCCCTACGGTTCATCACAGTCTTACAGCCGTTTTAGGAACCATTCTTACAGCCGTTTTAGGAACCATTCTTACAGCCGTTTTGGAACCGTTCTAACCGCCGTTTCGGGATTCGTTACCTTGCAATTCAGACTGTAATCCTCGCAAACCGTGGATGCTCGATTAAACAAATACTGTTTGGTTTGTCGGACTGATGAG
>JAHPZR010032158.1:22500-24250 GCA_019787425.1 Platygyra sinensis | reverse complement strand
CCCCCCTAGTAAACAAGCTAATATTAGACACTGGGGAAGTTGTGAAAAGTTACACAAAAAGTTAAGGTTTGCCGACCCGGTTTTCATAACTCCAGGTATATATATATATATATATATA
Organism: Platygyra sinensis; assembly: GCA_019787425.1. NCBI lineage: Eukaryota > Metazoa > Cnidaria > Anthozoa > Scleractinia > Merulinidae > Platygyra > Platygyra sinensis. Next base: position 24,132 of record JAHPZR010032158.1, on the reverse strand, counting down.
TATATATATATATATATATATATATATATATATATATATATATATATATATATATATATTAAATTTCAAAATTTAGGTACTGTTATGATTTTAATTCTACTCTTTTCAAAATGTTCCCAAGATGTTTGTACATTGTAGCAGCCAGAGTAGGAGGATGGGGCTCACAATTTACAGACTTAACAAAATCTTCTAAGAATGCTTGTAAATTTACCACTTAAAAATATTTTACTCGTTTAGCGTTATCATGTAAAATCTGTGCAGTAAATTGACACACTCTGGGCACAATAAAATATCTGTAAATTGACGTATTCGGGGCACCATAAAATCTCCGTAAGTTGACATATTCGGAGCCTGCTGTATCGTTTAAGTTTTCAATCATTTGTAGCTTTTTTTGCCCTTTCCTTTTTCTAGAAAAAAAAAAAAAGAAAAAAAAAAACGCCAGGTGTTCAAATCTGCGGGTACGTTTTTGAAATACAGACAGATATATTATCTAGCGATCAGCGTAGACAGTTTTTTTGTTACTCTTTAACCATGGCTCTTTTGGTGCCGCCATGATACTTTGGCGCGACTTCCTCAGCCAAAATACGAATTATACCAAGACTAAGCCTGTATGATGTGCTGTTAAAACCAATCAAAAAGAAATTAAGTCTTTATTAATTGAAAAGATGTCCAAGGATGGTTAATGTCTTCCTCTCTAATTACAAGTTTGTGGCTTTCATCTTTGGTAAACCTTTCCTATAGAACCCTCAAAACCAAGATTTCTAATCCATCCAATCTCCCGAGACAACATTGCAACAGGAGAGACGATGAATTTTACTTGCGAGGCATTTGGGATTCCAAGTCCAGTTATAACTTGGTTTAAAGATAATAGTAGGGTGCCTAAGGACAACCGAATACAAAAGATCAAGGAATCGTCAGTGTTGACTGTTGATTCTGTCACGCCTCAAGATCAAGGAAGATATTGGTGTGAGGCAAATAGCTATGAAGGATGGAATCGATCCACCATCGCAAACTTAACAGGTGAGTTTACAGTTAGGAAATGAATTTGCTCTTTCTTTCTCGGGCCTCAAACAACTGCTTTTTCGACCATTAAAATAAACCCTGTAAAAATTAAAGAAGCGTTAAAGTGTCTATACCGCCAAAAAGTTATTTTAGGTTTTCATCATCTCTATAACATCTAAAAATGTCTTCAAACCCAAAGAAGTGAATTCCGATGCTTTTTGCCATAAAATCAAGCTTTAAATTTCCCGCCTTGGCCACGCCCAATGAAGATGACCGCGTAATGTTAGATTGGTGACGAATTACGTCACTTCAGGAATATCTCGAAGCTTTATGCTTTTATTTTGCTTGCTTGACGACCGCATTGCTTCGCAAACTTCAATTTGTTTGTTTTTTGGCGAGGAAAACTCCTCACCACTACTAAAACAACAATTACCTAAACTAGAAGAATCGCGTGATTCCTGACTTGACGTCACGACCCATTCAGAAACCCAGACTCTATTCTGCACTGACTCACGGTCAACTTCATTGGGCGTGGCTGAAGCGGGAACTTTAAGGCGATATTTTACGGCGTTAAAATCTCAGAATCCAATTTTTTTTTTCTTAGAATACCTTTTTACACAGTATAGAGCT
>JAHPZR010032158.1:12500-17500 GCA_019787425.1 Platygyra sinensis | reverse complement strand
TGGTAACGAGGACGTTGATAACGAGGCGTATTTGATAGAAATGGAAATTGACAGGAATTGGCAAATTCCTCGAGAAAAACTGGAGATAACAGGAGAAAAACTTGGTACAGGAGAGTTTGGTATTGTACACAAAGGTTTCTATCTGAGGCGAGACGATAGCAAATTGCCAGTAGCTGTCAAAACTCCAAGAGGTTTGTGTTTTATCCCTCTATGCCGAGCAAGACCTTACGAAAATAGATGGAGTTAAATCACAATGTTCTGCGTACTTTTGAATTTTATGCGGCCTTTTTTGACAGGTAAGCCAAGCTTGGAAAATCCGTATCCGTATCCAGTAATTGGGCTACAGAACAGGCAGGAAATATGACGATTTTTTTTGAAGAAAAAAACCCGGCCCTGTTCTTATATGAAACAAATATGAACAAACTGACTGACTAAAAATAACCTTACTTTAGGTGTAAGTTTCCTAATTGTCTTTCGTGAGTTTTTCTAGGCCGGGTTAAGTACACTTAGGTGGTTTTCAGTGTACAACTTTTTGGTCAGGAAGTGATCTTATATTCCTTGCAGATAGCAACAACCAAGCGGATCGACTGGCACTCATTAGTGAAATGGAGACCCTTATCAAGGTCGGTCGCCATCCAAATATTGTCAGCCTTGTTGGAGCGTGCACGTTTGAAGGTACGACCAACTATTACGTTTAGATTGCTGTAAGCGTCTTCGAATAAACACCACCTAAGCTATAAAGTAAATTGATGGGGCTGCGAAATATTTCGGGCATTGATTTCTAATATTTTTGCTCTCAAGTGGGTGTTATTCTAGCCTACGTATAGCCGTACCCTCCCTCCGAGGAAAAATGGGATGGAGGGAACGTCTACGAAAAGCTGACACAAATCGTCTTATGTCACGATGACTTCAAAGTAATTTATGTAAGTTATGTAAAGAAATTATATTTTCCGCGAGAGAGCGTCAATACTCTTGTCCTCACACAGACAAAGGCCTCGTAAATATTTATTATTTGGAGCTTTTTTTTGCAAGTCACTGTCCCTTTTCAAGTGTAGATTGTGTTTTAAAGATATTAAAATGGATTACGAGCGATTTTGGTCCGAAGCAAGAAGACAATCTTTGATGTAAACGTCGCGCTCGCAAATTTGGCAGTTCCATGTGCACGCTGCATCAGAGTACATTTGTAGGCAATGGCATGGTCTCCTCAAGAAGAGAAATAATTTGCAGCAGAACCTGGGAGAATTACATAAATCTATGGGAATCAAAGTTCTACGCCATAACTTTGAAGAAAGCTGGCCTTGTTTTCCAGCTGAAAAATTCGCGTAAAATGGGGTTGACGGCGTACACGACTCCTACGGTTTGTGGCATTTTCATTTGCCGTTTTTTCTTTCGGTCTTTCGACCTTTTTGTCGCTTCACTCTTGTTTATGAAGGGCACTTCATGTTGTGTTATAAGGAGAAATTAGAGCCGCGTCGTCAGATCGTGCTATGGCAAATTTTTAAGAGAGAGGTCACAGGTCTGCATGATTTCCGCTGTTTATATCTGCATGTCGCTTCGTCGAGTTTGACATCTCCATAATATTTGCCACGTGTCAGTGCATTGTTTTAGCTCATTTCTATTGCAAGATATGTTTTTAAGTCTTCACGTAGTTGCTTTTGAGGGAAAAAAAAATATGACGTTTATTGTGAACGTGTTGCTTACTTGCATTCTATAATGTGACGCCGGGCTCGTCTTGATTAGAACTGTTTGCATGTACAGTAGATAGATTCTTTTTATCACGGGTATCACATTTACCCTCGTACGTTTTTCTTCGGAGATACCGGAGCTTTACTTCGAGAAAGCTATAAGCATCTCTAGAGAAATTCTTAGGTTTCTTGCAGCTATCTGATCGAGCTTATGTTTCTGGAGCTCGATGTATAGGTTTATTCCTCCTTTGATAATTTTGGTACCATATGACTCAAATGTAGCTCTTTACGACGGAGCAAGTCTGTTGACTGTGTTGTGTGTTGTATATGCCATTGTACGTCTTCTTACTCTATTCCAAACGTCTCGCAAACCCGGCTCACAAACCTCTTTTATGGCTGCGTTGAAAGCTTCCCGAATTCGTGTAGCTGCCGGCATTCCGTCCGCTACTGATATTTAGTACTGGTCATGAGAACGAGGCAAATCTATTTTAGCCAATAATTATTCTCGAAAGTATTGCTTGCCGCCTTTATCCAATAAGAAACCATTATATATTTCCTTGCAAAAGCGTGACGTCACATAACACGATTTGTGTCAGCTTTTTCGTAGACGTTCCATCCCTCCCGTTTTTCCTCGGGGGGAAGGTACGGCTACACGTAGGCTAGTGTTACTCCAGATCGACGCATATTCTACGAAGGCGGCGCTTGATCAATTGGATATGCTGGAAACCAAAGGAGACACAACTAATCGAATAAGAAGACAATTGTGGTTGAAAAAGAAGCTGTTAAAGTAAATACAACAATTAGTTAGTTCCATTGTTTATTTCCTTGCATCTAATTCAGTATTTTTCCAACATTTTTAATCAGGTGAAATCACAGGCGGCCCAAGCTCTCCTTGTGAGGAGTTATTATTTTTTAAAATCTTTAATTATGCGATCGTTCCGTGACATAGTTATCGCCGTCGTCTACTGTTACATAACCGTGACCGAGTTTCATTACGCGAAACGTGACTCTGTCTGACTCTGGCCTTTCAGCATTTGGAGGTGTTATGTTTCAACGGTTTGAATTTACAAAGTTTTGTATGGGAAAAAACGTTAATAGACATTTTAGCCGAAATTTTGATATTTTCTCAATAAAAATGACTTACCTCAATGCATTGTTGTCTTTGCTATTGTCATCTTGCTTTTCAGCGCGATCCGTAGCCTTTTAAGCGAGTTATCGCTTTTCGAGTTTCCTCTCCTAAGAAAGAGTAAAGGCTACACACTCGATTCTGGACTGACTCCCGCTCGAAGCGAAAAAAAAAAAACACTACAAGCATGCCAGCCGCCCCAATTCCTCCGAAGAATTATAGTACAGGGTTAAGCGCTCCCTTTCAGTTAAATTCCAAGCCAAATTCATCTCCACAGCGCACGCTACAACGCTCTTTATCGAAGAAAGCTAGCCATCCGGGCAGAGACATCATGCTGTTGGGTCCAACCATGGACACATTCGAAGCCCGAGTGGAGTGCCGGGCTAACAAATTGACCCTGACCAGGGGATGGGAGCGCACAGTTCAAGACAGGCCATGTACTTTGCTCCATGGTCCCATAAGGAGATATTTGTACAGGCCGCCGACGGAGCATTGTTATGACAAGCCAATCAAAGCGAAGACTAGACGTGTTTACAAATATGTGATGTATTTCAATAATACCTCTCAGAGAAAACCCTTTCGTGATCTCGAATACAAAATTCTTCGTGACGTATCGCTTAACTGAAACAGAGGTCATCTACTTTATGTTAGAATCTTTCAAAAGATCTGAAATAGACGATTTGTTTGTGGAGATTCTGCTTTTAAACAGAGAGTCGGGGAATGAAGGTTGATTGCCAAGATGTAAGTAAACACGTCTAGTCTTTGCTGATCGAGATTTCCACTGCGAACGAATTCACTTTTTTTGAAAATTTGTAAACACGTCTAGTCTTCGCTTTGATTGGCTTGTCATAACAATGCTCCGTCGGCGGCCTGTTCAAAAATCTCCCTATGGGACCATGGAGCAAAGTACCAGGGCCTGTCTTGTGACTGTCTCTGCCCGGATGGCTAGCTTTCTTCGATAAAGAGCGTTGTAGCGTGCGCTGTGGAGATGAATTTGGCTTGGAATTTAACTGAAAGGGAGCGCTTAACCCTGTACTATAATTCTTCGGAGGAATTGGGGCGGCTGGCATGCTTGTAGTGTTTTTTTTTTTTTTCGCTTCGAGCGGGAGTCAGTCCAGAATCGAGTGTGTAGCCTTTACTCTTTCTTAGGAGAGGAAACTCGAAAAGCGATAACTCGCTTAAAAGGCTACGGATCGCGCTGAAAAGCAAGATGACAATAGCAAAGACAACAAGGCATTGAGGTAAGTCATTTTTATTGAGAAAATATCAAAATTTCGGCTAAGATGTCTATTAACGTTTTTTCCCATACAAAAATTTGTAAATTCAAACCGTTGAAACATAACACCTCCAAATGCTGAAAGGCCAGAGTCAGACAGAGTCACGTTTCGCGTAATGAAACTCGGTCGTTATGTAACAGTAGACGACGGCGATAACTATGTCACGGAACGATCGCCATGGGCGTAGCCAGTATTTTTTAAAGGGAGGGTCACACTGACTCATACAGAGGTTACTCAACAGATTGTCTCCTGAATATTGTAGGTTGTTTGCTTGCAAAATGGATTACAAAGGTGGGGTCACGGGCACCCCAGGATCCCCCCCCCCCCTCCCCCTAGCTACGCCCTTGATCGCATAATTAAAGATTTAAAAAAAAATAATAACTCCTCACAACGAGAGCTTGGGTAGCCTGTGGTGAAATCCACTTCAATGAGGTTACCTAATGTAACGTAACGCCGATCGTATCCGACACTTAACCTAGTAATATAAACCATATATTCCAACCATTGTATATTGCACTGTATGTGGCTATTTATACTTCACTAATATGTTTATGCCATTAGAACCGTTATACGTTGCTGTTGAATTCGTGTCTGGTGGAAGTCTTGATAAGTTACTGCGTAAGAGTCGGGTTCAAAAATGCAGAGAACAAGAGCAACCGCCGTATGCTAACATATGGTCCAGACTGACGGAAAGGCAACTGCTGCAAATTGCCTCAGATATCGCAAATGGAATGAAATACTTGGAAAGTAAACTGGTAAGTCACGCCCAACCTATTCAGTTTCACCGTGTATTAAGTGAAGATTTACTTCTCTTTGAACTGAATGAACGAACGAACGAACGAACGAAAGAATAATGAATGGATGAATGAATGAATGAATGAATGAATGAATGAATGAATGAATGAATGAATG
>JAHPZR010032158.1:0-10000 GCA_019787425.1 Platygyra sinensis | reverse complement strand
CACCTCCGAGCTAGCCAATCAGCGCGCGCGAAAAGCACTATTTCACTTGTGTGGTATATACTAATTAACCATATCTTTAAGTTCATTTACATGCCCATCTACAAGGGGAATGCAAGTTTTTAAGACAGTGACTGAAACGAAAATAGTTCTTTGGAATTTTTGTATCATGCGTTTGGTGTAGTTTGATACATATATTTAAGGCAATAACGTTTTCTTTTTCCACAACAAGGGAAAAATTCCATGGCTCTGGATGCCAGCCGAAGCCTTACGAGGACGCTTTACTACAATGTCTGATGTGTGAGTAATATTTAATTTAAGATGGTAGTAAAGGCAGCAGGCAGGTCTTCTCAACAAAAATCTTTCCAGATTTAGCTTTCGAAATTTAGGGTCGAAAATACTTCACTGGAAAAACAGATAAGATTTCTGAGCTAAAAGAAAAAAAAAAAGTAGAACATCGTTTCAGGCCAGCTCAATAAAGAATGGCCTGTATGTATACGTCTAGTTAGACACTAGAATTTTGGTCGCTTTTCAAAGGGGTGACGGTGTCCGAGTAAATTACTTTTGGAAGTAAGGGAGAGGGGAGAACGGAGAGACGGAGATTGTAACATAAGCATCTATTTGACAAAATATTAGTGGCTGAAGAGAGGAGTCACTAAGAACGTCTGGCTCATACAGTAAATAAAACAAGCTTTACTTTTTGCAACTCCAGGTGGTCTTTTGGTGTCCTTCTCTGGGAAATTGTCACTCTTGGTAAGTTCGATTGAAAAATAATACTTTTATTCTTAAGTGCTACTGTCACAGTTCGCAACACGCCCTTTTTTCAACACTTTTCATACTTTTTTAACACTCATAAAAGCTTCCTATTAGGAAAATTTCTTTCCAAGACTCAGGAACTTGGTTGAAAGTGTAAATTAATTTAGCAACTCTTAGCTGCACATCAATAATTAAGATACCCTTTACTTCCGACTACTAATCGATCGAGATTTAGGCGTATGTCCTAGCCTGCGTAGCAAGCGTTTCCGTGGGTTCAGAGGCAAAGAATTACCGCCTGAAAAAAGAGGGGGGAGGGGGAGGGAAGGAAGGAATTGCTTGCAGACAAACCCCTGGATTTTGAAAACCGCCCACTTTGCCTTTCATGCCTGACTGATTTCATGCTGTAATCAAGCATTCAAGTCGCGTTTGTAATCCTCGTGCTCGCAAGATTCGAAATCTTGGATCACTGTATTTTTCTGTCTAATAAGGATCATACAAGGTTACCCTAGGTTGCAGAGGTTTGGTTTTTTTTTTTGTAATTTCGTGACGAAGCTGCGATCGTGAGCGGCCAAGCCACTCATCAAAGCCAGAGCGTCTGGATACTGTGTAAACATTCCGAACATTATATTGCAAATAATTAATTTCAATCACGGTATCGCAGCTTTGTAACCAAAAAAAACCCTCATGGACCCAGGGTAATACAAGGTAAAATTAGCCAGTGAACTTTCACATAGCCAACTCCAGTAAAAAAAGCGTTTCCGAGGCACGCCAGAGGGAAGAAATCGGTGCGTGTATTATCGCCTGTGACAAGACAAACAAAGGAAAGTCTGAAATTTAGGCAGGAGAGGCTTCAAACATCTGAGAAGGAAAATAACGAAAATAGTGTCGCACTGTCGCGATTCGAAATCCCAAAGCGTCGGCATCGCAGTACAGGATTTCCACCGTACTGTCGAAGCTCACGACTAGGCATCGTTCGGCGAGAAATTTTTGTAAACAAGCTTGAGCGCTTGCCCTTCTTGATCCCATGATCGACACATGTCAATAACGTTTGACTGGTCTAGCCACTCACGAGCCCCGTTCGCTGGCGAACGGAGGTTTTCAAAATCCAGGGGTTTTTCTGCAAGCGTTTCCTTCCTTCCCCTCCCCCACCCCCTCTTTCTTACTTTGGCTCTCGCCCCAATTTCGCGCGGGCAAAATACCGTTCCTTGGTCTTTCTTTGCTCCCCAACCCCACAGAAACGCTTGCTACGCAGGCTACGTATGTCCCATAGCCCATGACTGCATTCTATGCCAGCATATATCTTTCTAACCAAGAATAAAAACATAAAACATACTCTGTCATTTATAAAGAAATATTGCACAGGTAGCATGAACATCAAACAAACAAAAAGATCATTGTATCGGCGCGATGATATATATATATTTTTTTGTTGAATTGACTTAAATAGGCAAGAATGTACGCAGGTCATCCTTCTTAAAAGAAATTTTGACTTCATTCTATTCGTAATCATCAAGAAGTTCCCTTTCTCTGAAATTTGACCAAACAAAGGGGCTACTTAGTAAATAAACCCCTTCAGGCGGCTGGTATGTCGGCTGATAATGTCCGCGGCTGAGAGATCGTCCGAAAAATGAACATTTGGCCGAGAAGCGAAGCTTCGAGGGCAAATGTGAAATTTTGAGGACAATCTCTCAGCCAAGGACATTATCAGCCGACATACCAGCAAGCCAGAAAGGGGTTTATTTATTTTATAACCCTCCCATTAATTTTCAGTTCGCAATAAACCGCTCGTAAACTGATGATAAAAAAGCCATTGGTGATCTGATGGCGAATGCGGTGATTGACGTGAGGGAGCAAAGTAAATTTGATTGGTTTAACTAACTTTATTTCCACTGTGATTGGACCAAATTTGACAAGCTGTCAACTGAATTTAATTCTCGTAACGCCCCTTGGATCAAAAACTCGAAAACTTAGCGCTTTTGGTTCATATATTCCGACGTACTGTTCATAAACTTGACTAGAAAGAAATGTATTTCAGTCTCAGAATTTACATCTGTGAAACACGGAATCTGTAAAATCTGTAGCGCTTGAAGGTGGACTGATTTTTCGTCGCTCTCTCGCTTGAAATGAAGTACTTCAGCCGGTTGTTGTTGTTTTGAGCTAAAGGTCACTGGGGTTTCATCTCGCGTTGGTTTTCACGGCCTCTCTTTCCGAAGTAGAGAATGGTGTTAAACCATGCCGAATTTGCAAAACTTTCTGGAGCATTCAGACCAAGCTGCGACTGTATGGTTTTCCTTCCACTGAATTTTCTGGTTTCTGCGAAAAAAGGTTTCAACATGGTTCAAGTGCAACTGGAATTTTTGTCTCCTTCCTCCATGCTAAAGTCGGACGCGAACGGTTGGTTTATTTTATAGTTAGTTATCACATTGTATTAAATCTTTATTTTGTAAAATGAATCGGTTTAAATTTACGTAGGACTAAATATTAAAAGTCTACTCGTGACTTTCTCCACCTTCAAAGACGTTGACAGCGTATTTTGGTGACTTTATTGTACTTTCCGGAACAGCACTTGCCATCAGCTTTTTAATGTAATCATCGCTAGACTCAGTAACACCAGTTTGGTTTCCTTCCATATTAATAAGAGAAAAGAAAAGTTGAAATTCTTGGGCTGACTGTTTTTCCTCGACGGAAACAATCAGAGGACAAATATCGACGCGGGCGGGGTTTATTGCGTGATACCTGTCCGGCAATTTAGATCACGTGACGTAAAGTAGCCAATAAAATCAATTAAAAATTAATGGGTGGGTTATAAAGATAAATATTTTGGGGGGATATTAAGCAAATATATACGAAATTGGATTTGACGGAACCGTTGACTGTTAGACGGGAAAAGGAAAAAAAATGTATATTGTTTTCCGGAATATTATAGGTGAACTGCCATTAAAGGAGTCAAAGGACTTGTTGAACTTTACAACAACCTTAAAGAGGGAGTGAGACTGGAGAGACCTCCACACTGCTCTGAAGAATTGTAAGCTGTAGGTTCAAATAAATAAAACAACACCTCTGTTTAAGCATGTAAGTGGGATACAAATCAATACCTTGTGTAGTTTCTGTCTCTATTGAAATGAAAAGAGTGCCTATAACACCACAACACAAAATACGAGATCTAGACCGACAACAGTTGTCTTTTTTAAGGAAATCGTCATGCCACTTTCAGAAGTAATCACTCAATATTTTCGCTTAGCGAAGCAAAAATTTCAGTTAATGCAGTCCAATCATATTTATCCTGAGTATCGCAAATAACAATATTTTTACATAAAAAAATAGTGGGCAAACCTTAAACCCTTTTATTAACCTCAGCTTAATTAATTTAAAAATCGCATTGTTTCGTATTGATGATTCTTTTGTTTTGATTGTAAACAGTTTTTGCATGTGCATTTTTTCCGAATATCGTTTAGGTATAGAGTGATGTCACTTTGCTGGCAGAATTGCCCAGAAGATCGTCCAATATTTAAAGAGCTTTATTTGATCATTCAGCAAATTTTGAACACTAAAGCGGTGAGAAAACAGTAACTATTATGATAATGATGATCGTGATCATGATAATAAAAATGACAATGTCAATGACAATGACAATGACAATGACAATAGGAGTTGCAGTGAAAGTGACAGTGACAGTGACAGTGACAGTGACAGTGACAGTGACAGTGACAGTGACAGTGACAGTGACAGTGACAGTGACAGTGACAGTGACAGTGACAGTGACAGTGACAGTGACCAGTGACAGTGACAGTGACAGTGACCGTGACAATGACAATGACAATGACAGTGACAGTGACAGTGATAGCAATAGCGATAGTGACAGTGACAGTGACAGCGATAGTGAAAATGACGGTGACAGTGACGGTGAGGGCGAGAGTGACAGCGGTATTGATATTGAAAGTGATATTGATAGTGCTAGTGATAATGATAGTGATAGCAATAATGATAATAAGGAGAGAACTAGCTGTCGACCAACTGTTTATTATTTTTGTTTTGAGAAATCAAAAGAAAATATCCTACCTTGAAGTATGCAATGTTATCTCCTTCCCACCCCTCCTTTCAGTTTTTGTCAATTGTATGGTTTTTATTCAAGAAAGGTTTTGTAAATATGAGCCGGCAAGGATCAATGAAAACCAGGGTTACAAAGCTTTGACATTATTTCATTTAAAGGGAATTTGATAATAATAATAATAATAATAATAATAATAATAATAATAATAATAATAATAATAATAATAATAATAATAATAATAATAATAATAAAAGATTTTATGTAAATTGTGACTAAACTATCTCCATGCCAGTACTTGGTTGCAGGAATTTCTGTCATGCGGGATAAAGCTATTGCGAAATGTTGTCCGCACTCTCTTTTGCCCGGCATTCTCGACAAATGAAAGGAAATTTTCCCTCCCTCCACATCTCATTTTCTCTATTTTGAACGTTATCTGCCGGTTTTCCCCTCTTCTTTACTGGGCTAATACGTTGGTATGTTTGTAATTTAAGCTTTCCAAGCTTGTTATCAAAACAAACGGCCACACCTGTGGCCAATATATCCCACTTCGGAGTGTGCAGAACTCATCCAAAGCAGCACCCATGCATATGAATTGCGTACATGTTGTATTTAAGAGTGAGGAACAAGATACGTAAAGCATTTTTATAACAGAAATTAGCAAAAAAAATTTCTCGTTTGATAATGTCATCTCGTGCTTAAATACCCTCACTGGTAACACACTGGCTTATTTAGAAAGGTTAAGTCTTGTTATATCAGCTTTTCTAACGTCACTTCATCCGCCACCGACCTGAGGTTCCCGAGTATTTGCATTTCGTTAGCGTAAATGGAACTTCCGATTACAGTTGTCAGGTGATGAGAATGCTTAGTTCGTGATTGATTCGAGTCTGTTATTCTTCTTTATTTCTAGAGGACTTACATCAATGTTCAATATCTCGGAGAAAATGATGAAGCAAGTGAAGAGGAAGTCATATAAAAAGCTACATAGCAAAACAACACGTAGTGAAAAGTAGCCTGTTGTGATTACTAATTAAAAATCCATATCAAAGATGCAAGCAAAAATGAAAATAATAAGAAACCTACGTTGATTGAAGTAATAAGAAGTTAAATTTATTCATCAGTGACTGTTAAGAACAGCTTGTCGCCTTGACACCCGGGGGGATGCGGGTGGGGGTATTCTATAAACTTCTATATGGTGAGGCTCCATTCTAGACCCAATCTTTTACCCTTATGATTACCATTTTGACAGATAAAGTACCCATTTCATGCGCCGTTATTTAGCAAAAGGTATTCCTTTCACATACTTTCATAATTCGTATTAGGAACAATTCGTCAAAACAAGAAAACTGATACAGCCATGGGCCTAATCTATTCGAAGTATTTTACAATTACAGGCCCTTAAATGACAAATTTCGTTACCCTGTCATGCACCTCAGCTCATGAAGTAATTACTCGTTTATATACGAAACTCCTACCGTCGGAGCTTGCCCGTATAAGCCGATATAGGGAGACCCCTGACCCTGTCAGTGCATCAAGAAACCGTCAGACATACATTATTGTATAGAAAGTCTATAATAGTTATCTTAGAAGACTTTCGTCGTCTCAGTCCGCACATTAGGTTAACCATGCCATCTACGTTCAATTTCGCTCTTGGATTTATGGCCATGGCGTAAAGCTAAGCAATGAGCGTACAAAACAGGGCCGTAGCCAGAAAAAAAAAATTGACTGAGGCAATGTCTATGAATACCTTATGACTGAGGCAATCAGTCCATGGTTGAGTTCTCTTCCTAGGTATTAGGTACTATAAACAACAAAAGCCAAGGAAATGACCGAGGCAAGTGCCTTGGTTGGTTGGCCTGTTACTAGCTACGGCGCTGCAAAAATGTAGCTGACACAGTGCGGCATCGAAAAATAGAATAAAATGGAATAGAATAGAATGGAATAGAGTAGAATAGAAGGGAACAAATGGAATGGAATGGAATGGAATGGAATGGAGTGGAGTGGAGTGGAGTGGATTGGAATGGAGTGGAGTGGAGTGGAGGGGAGTGGAGAGGAATGGAATGGAATGGAATGGAACGGAATAGAATAAAATAGAATAGAACGGAAGCGATAGCAAAAGGTGTGTATGTTACAATGCGCTTTGTGACAAATTCTTGCTTTTCATCCACGTGAACTTTTGCTTGACAACGGTTGCTAGCCGCCATGTTGGTGTCCCTCGACTGTAAACTGGCGACACTGCAGAGAAGAATATCCTAGAGACAGAGAGAGTTTGCGGTCGTCATTTCCACCAAGGACAGCCAGCGAAGGACTTCGATCAGTTCAATCCAGACTGGGTACCTTCCCTAAATTTAGGAAAGAAAGAATATGGACGTCCAAAGGACTTTGAAGCTTCTGTAGAAAGATCTGAGAGCCGAGTTGAAAGGAGACGGAAGGCCGCCATTGAACAACAAGAGCAGGTAGCTACAAAGAAGAAAAACCTTCTAGAACAGAGCGGTGGTCGCATCTGTGATTTAGACTTTGAATCTGGGGTTAGTGCATCAGAAATTACAGAGGAACAGCTAACTGATGGAATGGATACTTTTGCGATTGGCAGGGAGCGAAGCGCAAAACTAAAGAGTTCGCACATTCCTCCACACAAACAGAGCCCGAAGTGACACCAACTGCGGCCAGTGAAGGGACTCAAACTGAAGAGTTTTAGTATTTATTTAAAAGACCTTGTGGCTATAAGGCACCTGCAAGAGATTTCTTCCATACCGAGGACAAAGTGCAATTTTATACGGGGCTGCCGTCCATCGAAGTGCTGAGGAAAAAATTTGAACATCTCGCACCTGCCGTGAACAGGAAAAGCCTTACTCTCGATAAATTTCTTGAGTGTCTATAATTGTTCTGACGAAGCTACGGCTTAATGGCCCATTTCAAGTTAAAATTTTTCATCTTCATGTTATGCAGTTTCATTTTACATGTGCTGGTGCATAGAAAATATTTACATGCCTCTGCTATTTATATGTGTTCCAGGCAATGTTATATATTCAATATTTATAAACAATAATAAGGGTTGTCCTAAAAGCCGGAATGCCGGAAACCCGGAAACCCGGAATGCCGGAATGCCGGAAATCAAGACCCGGAAATCCTAAAACCCGAAATGACTTTTCGAGAAGGCAAAAGAGCTAAATAAGGAACAGTTTCGAGAGCTCTTAAGCCTCTTATATTAAACTGTGTTTTCTCGCAATATGGCCGGTCGCTATTGTCTCGCAGATCAGTTATTTTACTCACTTGATATCCCTGCAAGGAACCTGAGAAGCCACGATATATTCAACCTTGTAGAGTAGTTATTATAATTATTATTATTATTATTATTATTATTATTATTATTATTATTATTATTATTATTATTATTATTATTATTATTATTATTATTATTATTATTACAAGTGAGACCGGTATAACAATATATAATTATAAATCCCATAGAAAATTGGTAAATGTGAAAAGGTTAAAAAAAAAAATAGATTAGTGTGTATAAATTTAAGGCCTGAATATTTTTCCAAATATTTTTGTCATGAATTCCAGATTGGATTTATAACCTTCATGCAATAAAGTGTTAGTATACACATGTAACCCTATTGGGTTCTGGAATTTTCATATTACATAAATAGCTATAATCTTTATATAACTTGTCTTCTGTGGGAATCAATGTTGTGACAATTTTATATTTGAGTTCATCATTCACTAAGAAGAATGCCATTGCAAAGTATTTTAAGTCACCAGCAAATATAAAAAAAGAGTAAGCAAAAAGTATTTATTTTGCTGAAGCTGCTATTCTTCTAACATGTAGACAGTAAATGGCCTTCTCAGTGTGTGAAAAAAAAAAAACTGACTGTTTTCATGTTGGCCTCTAGAGTGGATCCAATCCTTTGTCAATTGCTAGATACCCAAATATCATTTATTTGTTGATGTTTCCAAAGAAAATATGGGACTTTGGGTTAGCATATAATAGCGTCACCTTGCCCAGTTTATACCTGGGCCAGGCAAGGTGTTTATTAAATTTTTTGGACTCTGTAGTTAAAGCTAGTTTTTTTTTTTTTTTTTTTTTTTTTTTTTTTTTTTTTGTATTCTGTTCATCTCAAAATGAAAGGTTACCAGCAGAAATGTATGTTTGGTTTTCTTGTAAAGCAATAAAGTTGTCAACAAAAACTAAGCTGGAGTTTTTTTCTAATCAAATTCACAGCTACTACTTGGCTACTCCCCCCCCCCCCCCCTAAGGGGTACTCCCCTATGAAAATGTCGGGGGTGCTTGTTGAAAAGGTACAAAAAACTTATCTTGTGAGCGTGGCCTGGACTTTATTTACACCCCTAAGAGATGCCATTTATGTTAGTAATAACAGAATAATTTTTAGTGGCATTACTATTTTTAAGTAAAAATTCAGAAATAAATGTTACTTGCTTAAGAAATATAACTACGATTTCAGTCATTGAGACCCCTAAAGGTACTGCAGCGGTCATTTTAGGTTTTAAAACCCCAAGCAGTACCAATTCACAAATTTCACCCCCTGAAAGGTACGACGAGCACCCCGTTACTTTTAAAGGCGATTGCCGCCCCGGGGGCTACTTCCAACATAAGTGAAGAATTCTTTTTGATAAAGAAAAAAAATTCTACAGCCCTTAAGTCCTCATTAGGTACACATCCACTCTCTTCTAGCAGTTAATAATGCACACATGGAGCTTGCATTGAATAGCAAGAGAAACAGTGTCTTAAAAAAGGGGAATCATTTGCCATGTAAAACTTAAAATGGACGAAAGTTAAAAGCTTAAATGTTCAATCCCTTGTATCATCAGACGGATTCAAAAAAAGCCTGGGTCTTGTCAAAGTGCAAACCAACACATCATGCAAGCAATTTAAGTTAATAGAAATAGCACACTGGTTAACCTCTGAATAACTCTCTAGCTATATAGTTAGCCTAAACAGTTCTTTAGTTAGGTTGAGCCTGAGGTTAGGTTATTTATTGGAGTCGGGGATTTCTGGCTTGTATGGCTTTCATTTGTCATGAAACCTGCAAGCCATTTGAGGCATTCTGGATGGCTTACATAAGACTTGGCTAGCCTAAATAGCACTCTGGTTAGCAAAAAGATACATCATGTTGCTTTCAGTAAGCTTTATATTGCTTGCTTGCAAACACACTCATAAAGCTTGGACTATAT
>JAHPZR010032157.1:0-15000 GCA_019787425.1 Platygyra sinensis | reverse complement strand
GAGCTAGCCAATCAGCGCGCCCGAAAAGTACTATTCACTTGTGTGGTATATGCTAAACCGGGATAAACATACTACCAACGCGAACTTCTGGGGGATTCCTTGTTAATGCTATGACTTCACACTATTAGATTCTACTTTACGTAACTACACAGATGTGCCTAAGATAACCGTGATGCAGTCCCCTTAAAGTAAGTTCGTTAAAGGAATTCTTCATGTCGGCTTCCGGATGAGCTTTGAGTGCATCAGAAACAGGACTCGAGGATCTGGGAAAAGCTTATCGTGAACGTTAACAAGACCCAAGGATCCGTCTCTGTAGCTTCCCAGATAGCAATTCCTATGTGTCACATTTTCAAACATCGAGTAGCTTCCATGGATTAAATGGACGAAACGCTCTCTGTCCTGTGCCGGATCGTCTTCTCTCTTTAAGGCCTAAAAGACCAACAAAGATACCATGTTTAAGCCCAGAGGTGGTTTGAGACAAGCTCGTGGTTTCGTACCATTCCGCCGTGTTATATACTAGTTGACTCGTGGAGTCTTACAGCGACCACTGGAAGGACATATTTTATAGTTTGCACAGATCCAGCCACGGATATTTACCAGGGTGCCTGCTGTAGGGTATCACACATCGAGTAGCTTCCATGGATTAAATGGACGAAACGCTCTCTGTCCTGTGCCGGATCGTCTTCTCTCTTTAAGGCCTAAAAGACCAACAAAGATACCATGTTTAAGCCCAGAGAAATAAATGAGAGAAGAGAGAAGGAGTTACCACGGTAGCGAGCCACAACGCAGCACTCCCTCCTTCGCTGGTTTCCTCTAACGAGGTCCCTCTCTTTGGCTAACGGAAAAAGCGCGGAAACACCGATCTTCTAAATACGATATCTAGAAGACATGGATGATGGAAACAACTATATGATTGAAAAGAAGAGCGGCTTGTAATGGTCAACAATACCCATTGCCAGACCCAGGAGCGAGCGAAAAATGGACAACCATATCCATTTTCACACCAAGGAATTTCCGTTTGTTTGGACAGTGCACTCAATGAAGTCTTAGAACTAAAACAAGTTCTAAGAACGTTCCAGAGTTGTTTAATTAGTACGATGCGAACAGCGTAAACAACTTTAGGACATTAGAAACCAATTAATTGCGTCATACGAAACGTCAACAATGACATTAGCGCGCGAAGCCGACAGTGCGCGTAAATCAATTAATTAAGCCTTTTACCTGAGGCTGTAAACAAGTAAACAGTTTTATTAAGCAATTAATTGCGTCACATGAACGTAACAAAGCTAACGAGCTTTGGAAAGTATAAATAGGACAAAGAATAATGAGATAATTGAGTGTAACCTTTGTGCCCTGAAGAAGCCGCACGGCGAAACGCGTCGGCGTAATAAAAGGTCTTGTGGCAAGAGCATTCTTCGTGATATGTACGCTCGTGATACCCAAGAGCAGGCACACTGGTAAATATCCGTGGCTGGATCTGTGCAAACTATATATATATACATATATATATATATATATATATATATATATATATATATATATTATATATATATATATATATATATATATATATATATATATATATATTATATATATTTAAATGCTGAGAAAGGTCCCCTACCCCCGGGTAGTTTGCTTGTATCTTGGGATGTTGTGGCTATGTTTCCCAACATTGATAATAACCTAGGAATCTCAGCTGTTAGAAAGGCGCTTGATTCTAGGAAAGATAAATTTCCATCTACGAATTGTATAGTCGAAGCCGTTGAGATTTGTCTTCAAATCAATAATTGTCAATTTGCAGATCAAAATTTTATTCAGAAACATGGCACTGCCATGGGCCCTAAAAATGCTTGTAGTTACGCCGATTTGGCAATGGGATTAATTGACGAGAAGGCTAAACTTGGAGGTGCAAGCAAGCCTATGCTTTGGTGGAGGTATAGAGATGATGTGTTTGATCTTTGGACTCTTGGCTTGCCGAAATTGTTAGAATTTACGGAGTATATTAATTCACTCTATCCCACCATCAAGTTTGAACTGGTGTATTCGGAGAGTAGCCTCAACGTTCTAGATCTTACTTTGCACCTCCAAGATGGGTTTATAATCACTGATATTTATGCTAAACCAACCGATAGTCATCTTTATTTACCATTTTCGAGTTCGCACCCATCACATTGTAAGCGTGCAATTCCTTATGGGGTGGCTCTTCGAATTAAATGCAATTGTTCTACAGACCAATTTTTGAACAAGAGATGTGAAGAATATAAAGGATATCTGTGCTCACAAAATTACAGCAAGGAATTAGTGGACAGACAATTTGAAAAAGCATTAAACAATGAGAGGTCCGAACTCTTAACAAAAAGAGTCAAGCCAAAGAAAAAGGTTTTTCCTCTAGTACTTGACTACAACCCAATTCTTCCAGACATCCAGCAGGTGATTAAAAAACATTCCCACTTACTTAGATTGTCTCCTGAGCTTTTAGAGATTTTTCCATCAAAGTCGATTTTTCCAGCTTACCGCAGAACAAAAAACCTAAAAGAAATCTTAGCTCCATCTAAATTTCGGAACAATGAAGCCAGAAATGAAACCTTGGAAGATGATCGAGGTTGTTGCAAATGTAACAAAAGATGTGACCTTTGTAAAAATTTTTTGATTCAAGATACTAAGTTTGAGAGTTTTGCTACGGGCCGCATATATAGGATTAATCAGAAATTAAGCTGTACTTCCAAAAATGTCATTTATTTGGCTGCTTGTAACAAATGCAAAAAGCAGTACGTGGGCTCCACTTCAACAGAATTCAAGGTTCGTTTTCGTAACCATAAATCATCAATGCTTAAGAACAGAAGAACATGTGAGTTGGCGGTCCATTATAATTCTTTTGAGCATCAAATTTGTCAAATTAGTTTTATTATTATCGAACAAATTATAAACCACAAAAATGCAATCCATCTTGAACAACTGCTCCTCACCAGAGAAGCATATTGGACCTCACAACTCTTTTCATTATATCCACACGGTCTTAACAAAAGGCGTGAATTCAAATCCAGAAATCGTATCTGCTACAACAGTTGACTTTGTCTCTATTGTAGTGTAAAATCTTTTCAGCCCAAATTTGTAATCATCGGAATTTTTTTGCTGTCTGTAGGACCTCGTTAGCTCCCATATGGCTTTGAATGTTTCTAGTTCGTAATCTTGTCCTTTTGTTTTGTTAGCCTTCACTTAGTCGTTGTTGTTTTTGTTCAAAAACTCTATTGGGGGATTTTGTTATGTTTGCGTTTGGTTTTTCATTCAGGGGCTTTCGATTGGGAATCTATTACATTGTTTAGGGGCTCTCTCTGAGGACCTTGTTATGACATTGACCCGCACATTCATTCAGAGGCCCTCAATGGGGAGTTTGTTACGTAATAACACGATTTATCTGATTAGTCTGTTTGTTCCTTTTTATCAATTGTTTTTTGTTTTGCCTAGCTTGTAATTAAGACCTTTTCTTTTGTTACGTAACCTTAATTTCCATTTTCTGTGTACTATATAAAAGCCCGCAACTCTGCCACTCACAACCATTGTAAATAGCTTTTTTAATTTTTAACTTTTAAACTATCCTGAAGAAGGCCGAAGGCCGAAACGTCGATTAAACGCTGGAACTGTCAAGAGTTTGTCTCTTCGTCGTTTTATTATACCAATCTACAGATTTACGGAGAGACACGTATCCTCTGGATCCTCTTACTGGGAGTTCATCGTTGGGTAAACTGCTTTTATCCTCACTATATATATATATATATATATATTATATATATATATATATATATATATATATATATATATATATATATATATATATATTTAACCTTACGCAGTAAAAGTGGCAAGTTCTTTTAAAGCCCAGATTCGTTAGGGGAGGGCGAAAGGCCTGGGGGTCTTATAGTACTACATAGTGTTACGAGGATTTGGTTAAAGCTAACAATGCAATCATGATCAGAAGATCACAATTATACTTTATTTCACTTGATCTAAAGCTGGATTCTAATCAGCAAAAAGCGCTGGCTCGACCGTAATGTATTAACGTCCAAGTCATAGGTTCAAAATAGAGTGAAAAAGTCCCTCATCCACGTCCAGCACAGCGAGTGTACCAAGGATCACCTCGAAAATCTAAAGCATTTAAAACATGGCATCCAAATTTGGAATATTAATTGCAATTTCCGCAAGACTCTTCTATGAGGTTAATAACGTGAAGAGATGACTTCATTGGAGTGAATCTAAACTAAACCCTGAATAGTAAAGCTCACTGATCGTGAAACTAAGACGATCCCAAATTACAGAATGAACATCAAACCCGGGTAAATTGTGAAAATTATTTTGAGGTATCGAATACACATAAAACTTATTGATGAAACTCTGTCAAAGGCAAATACCCAGAAACAATAAGACCGTGGGGTTTTCTGGGAAACTTGCCGACCAAATAGGCAATTTTCACCCTTTACGCACAGCGGTTGACGAAGGCAGCCTGTGTGTTGCAAGTTCGCATGTTTTAAGTGGCAGGTAGTTTGAAGTCTAACCAGAACGCAGGGAAAGTCCGGAAACAACGACAAGATTAGTTTATTCCAGATGAAACGCAGTAACTTCCACTCAAGACTTCACAACAAGCACGACGCTGCACTACTGTGTCAGTTACCACTTGAATGAACACATCCTTTCCTCCGCTAACTTAACACACGACCTTTGGTGACTCGTGTATAAACACAGCTCTTTAGCCAGCTATTCACGTAACCCTACTCTGGTTACACTTCCACAAAACCACGTCCTCTGTCGAAACTCTTACACGCGACCTTCGTCACACTTCAGTAAATCACTCATGACTCACGAGCTAATTCTCTCTAAACACGTTCTGGGAAAAACCTCAAACATTCACTGGGATAAAAAACCATCTAAGAACTACACCGACTCGCTTATATACTTTAGAGCATAAGATTCTAGAACTCCACTAAATAAAGCGACATTACATGTAAACTATTTACAGCAGCGACGGAGACGACAAAATAAATTGCTTAGTCACTGTGATGCGACACTAATTAATATGCGAGAAGATTCCAGACTAAATTAGCATATTCGCGAATGTTCTAGGTCACGCACAATTTTTCGTAACAATGTGGCGCCGCTGTTATAATATTGTATAGAAACTGCGGAAATGTCCGCATAAGACTGTTAATGTGAATTTTTGTTTGTTTTAACTAAAGCAGGTCAGGTTCTTTGTTTCCAAATTATTGTGTTCTGTGATCATTTAAATACCACGAGCAAACAATTTTGAATATCTAGGATCATGGATACGCTTGTTTAGACTTCCCAAAATTCCATTCAGTCATATCGTATATACGGGGTCGGTAGTGAGGTAAATTTAAATGCCCTGAAAATAAAATTTCTACCCTCGCTACAACTTTTCCATCCTTGAGTGACAAATAGTAATGTGTTCCACTTAAGGTCATCCTAAAGCTGACCGACGGCGTCGGGAATACCGTGCTGTCTGTCATATCGACAAGACCTGCAACAATAATAAGAAGATTGTAATACCCCCAACTCAAACAGATTTTCCAATGAAAGGAAAACGTGTCACGTGTCGTAAGTCAAACCTCACTGACAACAACAACAATTTATATTGCGCTCTTTAACATAAATGATCAAACGCGCATTAAGAGCAAATCCTCACAAGAATCAAACAAAATCAATTTTCTTCTTCGGCAAGGCTTGGAAAACTCATTTCTCTCCCCTTTTGCATATAGCTAGCCCCTAGCAAGAATACAAACAAGTCTTGTGTTTTTCCTCGAAATAGTTTTTGTCTTTCTGAGAAAACAACTTTTTCGATTTACTCTCCTGACTCAGTTTAGCGAGTCCCAACTGGGGTTGAAAATCGACCACTTTCATCGATTCCCATGTCGCAACCATCAAGCGCTGAAAATTGTAATGCAACCAAATTATTGCATAACTTCTCCTTGTCCAAAAAAAAGAAAAAACACAATTTCAAGAATATTGGATTAATCTGATAATTTTGTGGTGAATAAACCAAAGTGTTTCTCCAACCTTACTTCGTCGGTCGGTGCGAAGAATTTTTATTTTGACCATGTGCCATATCACCGATTTCATAAGATTAAGGATTTTAATTAAGGAAGGTTAGGTCTTTCAAATATGTAAAGTTTAGTTTGGGCAAATGATTGGCAGTCGTCAAAAAATTATTCAAAATCGCTTACTCTAGAGACAAAATCACGCTAGCAGTGTGGAGTGCGTGAGACCAAGAGTATATTATCATTGTATCCGCAATCTACACACCAATATCACTTTGGTTCGAAACGTCAGCGTTACAAAAGTATAAATATGATAACATGCTTACCCTCTTCGATTTGTAACAACCTGAATTTGGCAATCTGTTTCTTTCCCTGTGTATTTTCAGCGACGTTTTCGACAAGGCCCACATCAGAATTTGAAGAAAACACTAACTGCCAAGTGCAAATGTTTTCATTGTATGTATCACAATCTCTGCTAGCTATTTGTAACCTTTGATTTAGCAAGCGGTCAACTTGCTAAGCGTTATTCAATTGCAATATGCGAGTTTTCGAGTTTGCATTTGAAGGCATTTGAATGTTGTCGCTGTTGTTGATTTCAACTTGTAAATTGCATATTTATACCCGAGTCAAAGCGGCGCGCAACACCATTTTGCACTAAGGGACGAGGCTGGGAATTTCTGCGGACTACAGAACGGGAAGTGCCCTTCATCAGGTAGAAGTTATATGTCAAAAACGAGTGCAAGTGTTTCATCAGGGGTTCCAAACACCGAGAACATATGAAATGTACGAGGCCGCAGGCGAGTGCTTTATTATTTCGAGTGTTTGGAACCCCTGAGGAAACACTTGCACTCGTTTTTGACATGACTTCTAATCGCGCCTAAAAATCCAATGCAATAAAGCATGCAAAATTAATGTATAGTCCCTGCGGGAATGGTAAATAGCTCATACAAGTCTCTTCCTGCATTTTGAAAGCCGTTTGTTCACGATATCAGCCGTATACGACATTCTCTACTTGCACAAATCCCGTAATACACCTCTTTTACCCCAAAAAAATTTGCATAGGCATTGTTTTAGATTACTCTTGGGACACGTTTCATGTCCAGGAGAAATCGCAAACAATGAGTATGCAAAATTTTAGGGGGGGGGGGTGGGTTGAAAAGAGGTGCATTATGGTTATTGTGCAAGTAGTGAAATGTGTGTGGTCTGAAGCGTCTTTGGGAGACAAAAATGACGACGGGGCGTTGAATCCACTTGATGCTCATGATAAAAGGTACGGGAAATTAAGGAATTTGTTTTTGCTTGTTTGGTGTTATCTTTTTCGGAAATAGTTTCACTTTTTATTTAAAACAACATGCTCTCGCTGGTGGATTATTACAATAGGCTCGGCATTTGTCGGCGTGCCTTAGATGCAGAGATGAAAGGATGCTACTAAAGAGGGCCTCCATATCAAGTGCCAAAAGGAGGAGAAAGAGTTTGTCACCGCCGAAGAAGAGAGAGAAATTCTGTGAGATGAACTTAATAGAAACGAGCTGCAGCTAAGTCATCATTGTTTATTGTGTATTTTTTTTATAGTGTATTTCTACAATTAACTTCCTTATTTAATGCTGGCGTTCCACGAGGGAACTTTAATTCCAGAATTGTAATTCCCACGTTATGAATAGCTTTTCGAAGTACGGTAGTGAATAATTGATTGCATGGTAATTAAAGGTTTCTAATTAAAATTCAAGTGTCTTGATCAGGGTTTTCATCAGTTTTTGAACTAACCGGACTAATCTTGATCTAGATTTTCATTGGGTATCAAGATACATGCACCAGACCAAAATGGGGCAGCTCCGATTGGCTAATAACTGTATGAATAAATAATGAGTTTGAGAAAAAAAACAAATAATTTAACTGGTCACGACAACAGACTGTACAAGGGGAGAAGTAAAGCGTCAGAGAAATAAAAACAAAAAACTGGCCAGCAAAGCCCGAAGAAAATCGGAAATTGACAGCAGCAAAGTTGCGACTGACTCTGATGTTTTCCTGATTTTTTTAGATCCTCGTTCTAAAATTCTAACATAATTAGAAAAAAAAAAAAAAAAAAAAATATATATATATATATAATCTCGATGGATTGAAGGCCTAAGTCCAGTTATGTTGTTTGCAAAGCAAAATGAAGCAGAATCGAGTCACTTTTAAGCTGCAAACACTTTTCAGGCGATAGCTCTTTGTTTTGCCTGATGTTTCAATGTCATATAGTAATCTGTCATCACTCTACAATGACCTTAGAGCACATGCATAGAATATGAGGCTGACTACACCTAGAAAAGAGCTTCTTTTATACCACATGAGCTCGCCGACAAAGAAAATGCATGTACGAGCGAATTGTGAGGGAC
The DNA here is from genome assembly GCA_019787425.1 of Platygyra sinensis. Taxonomy (NCBI): domain Eukaryota; kingdom Metazoa; phylum Cnidaria; class Anthozoa; order Scleractinia; family Merulinidae; genus Platygyra; species Platygyra sinensis. The sequence goes on along the minus strand of JAHPZR010032157.1, from coordinate 6,575 downwards.
GTTTCACTGATCCTGAACGAATTTACAGTTACTCCTTTGTGATACCTGTGAAATATATACCTGAATTTTTGAAAACAGGGTTAGCAAAGATAAGGGCTCATTCTACTACTTGGCAATTAAAAGCAATAAAATCCGTCCAAAGGCCGATAAAAAAGCCTATATCTGACGCCGAGCAGTAAGTTAATGGTCCCTAGAAGCATTCCAATGAGTCGAAGTTTAGAATGACGCAAATTTTAGAACATTTATTCAGTAACCTGACTTCCGGCGAAGTTTCAAAACGGTGTCATTTCAGCCTAGAAATTTTTAAGTTCAGTTCGCTGCAGCGATAGAGTGCCTGATAAGGCTTACATAGCAACTTACATAGTCAGCAAAACACTACTTTTTTCGCGGTCCGATAAACTACAGGATTTCGCATGGAATAGACAACAAACTGAATGAAATTAAACATAGTGCACAACTTGTCACCTTGTCTGCACAAGCGACTGGTCTATGGCTCAATGCCATTAGAGCTCGCTGAAACTAGACCTAGATCCAATTTTTCCGAGTCGAGAAATGCTTTTTCCAAGGTACGATCAGCTAAGCTTAACACCGACGTAAAAATATTAGTGCCTGACACAGACTATTTTGGCAAAACAGCACTTAAACAAGACATCATATACCTGTCAACACCATGCGGAAATCACACTATCACACACTTTCGCTGCACTGGTTCAGGCTTACACAGCAACTTAAATAGACAGCAAAACCATACTTTTTTCGCGGACCGATAAACAACAGGATTTCGCATGGAATTGATTCCTACATGTCAGCATAAACGACGCCGTTACGTGACATTTCAGCCTAATATCTCTCTGTATTTCCAGAAACATACCTAGAGAATTTGACTTGTCCTGACTGATAATCTTGATACAATTCTCTCCTAGAGCTAGCTCTCCACAAGGCTTATCGTAGTTCAAATAAAAAGGAAAAACTTTTCTGTATGCCTTTCGAGGCCAGGGAGTCTAAATTCACTTTGTTTTAGTTGAATCACGAATTGTACAATTTAATTAGCAGTGCATTAAAATGAAATTCGAGTCTAAATAAACACGAAACGTACACATATCAAAAACCACAGCGGAGAGTTTGAATTCTAAGCTTTCTAAAAAGGCCTAAATCGTCCTGAATGGACTGAGCAAGAGGATACGTGTCTCTCCGTAAATCTGTAGATTGGTATAATAAAACGACGAAGAGACAAACTCTTGACAGTTCCAGCGTTTTAATCGACGTTTCGGCCTTCGGCCTTCTTCAGGATAGTTTAAAAGTTAAAAATTAAAAAAGCTATTTACAATGGTTGTGAGTGGCAGAGTTGCGGGCTTTTATATAGTACACAGAAAATGGAAATTAAGGTTACGTAACAAAAGAAAAGGTCTTAATTACAAGCTAGGCAAAACAAAAAACAATTGATAAAAAGGAACAAACAGACTAATCAGATAAATCGTGTTATTACGTAACAAACTCCCCATTGAGGGCCTCTGAATGAATGTGCGGGTCAATGTCATAACAAGGTCCTCAGAGAGAGCCCCTAAACAATGTAATAGATTCCCAATCTAAAGCCCCTGAATGAAAAACCAAACGCAAACATAACAAAATCCCCCAATAGAGTTTTTGAACAAAAACAACAACGACTAAGTGAAGGCTAACAAAACAAAAGGACAAGATTACGAACTAGAAACATTCAAAGCCATATGGGAGCTAACGAGGTCCTACAGACAGCAAAAAAATTCCGATGATTACAAATTTGGGCTGAAAAGATTTTACACTACAATAGAGACAAGTCAACTGTTGTAGCAGATACGATTTCTGGATTTGAATTCACGCCTTTTGTTAAGACCGTGTGGATATAATGAAAAGAGTTGTGAGGTCCAATATGCTTCTCTGGTGAGGAGCAGTTGTTCAAGATGGATTGCATTTTTGTGGTTTATAATTTGTTCGATAATAATAAAACTAATTTGACAAATTTGATGCTCAAAAGAATTATAATGGACCGCCAACTCACATGTTCTTCTGTTCTTAAGCATTGATGATTTATGGTTACGAAAACGAACCTTGAATTCTGTTGAAGTGGAGCCCACGTACTGCTTTTTGCATTTGTTACAAGCAGCCAAATAAATGACATTTTTGGAAGTACAGCTTAATTTCTGATTAATCCTATATATGCGGCCCGTAGCAAAACTCTCAAACTTAGTATCTTGAATCAAAAAATTTTTACAAAGGTCACATCTTTTGTTACATTTGCAACAACCTCGATCATCTTCCAAGGTTTCATTTCTGGCTTCATTGTTCCGAAATTTAGATGGAGCTAAGATTTCTTTTAGGTTTTTTGTTCTGCGGTAAACTGGAAAAATCGACTTTGATGGAAAAATCTCTAAAAGCTCAGGAGACAATCTAAGTAAGTGGGAATGTTTTTTAATCACCTGCTGGATGTCTGGAAGAATTGGGTTGTAGTCAAGTACTAGAGGAAAAACCTTTTTCTTTGGCTTGACTCTTTTTGTTAAGAGTTCGGACCTCTCATTGTTTAATGCTTTTTCAAATTGTCTGTCCACTAATTCCTTGCTGTAATTTTGTGAGCACAGATATCCTTTATATTCTTCACATCTCTTGTTCAAAAATTGGTCTGTAGAACAATTGCATTTAATTCGAAGAGCCACCCCATAAGGAATTGCACGCTTACAATGTGATGGGTGCGAACTCGAAAATGGTAAATAAAGATGACTATCGGTTGGTTTAGCATAAATATCAGTGATTATAAACCCATCTTGGAGGTGCAAAGTAAGATCTAGAACGTTGAGGCTACTCTCCGAATACACCAGTTCAAACTTGATGGTGGGATAGAGTGAATTAATATACTCCGTAAATTCTAACAATTTCGGCAAGCCAAGAGTCCAAAGATCAAACACATCATCTCTATACCTCCACCAAAGCATAGGCTTGCTTGCACCTCCAAGTTTAGCCTTCTCGTCAATTAATCCCATTGCCAAATCGGCGTAACTACAAGCATTTTTAGGGCCCATGGCAGTGCCATGTTTCTGAATAAATTTTGATCTGCAAATTGACAATTATTGATTTGAAGACAAATCTCAACGGCTTCGACTATACAATTCGTAGATGGAAATTTATCTTTCCTAGAATCAAGCGCCTTTCTAACAGCTGAGATTCCTAGGTTATTATCAATGTTGGGAAACATAGCCACAACATCCCAAGATACAAGCAAACTACCCGGGGGTAGGGGACCTTTCTCAGCATTTAAATATATATATATATATATATATATATATATATATATATATATATATATATATATATATATATATATATATATATAATATATATATATATATATAATATATGTATATATATATAGTTTGCACAGATCCAGCCACGGATATTTACCAGTGTGCCTGCTCTTGGGTATCACGAGCGTACATATCACGAAGAATGCTCTTGCCACAAGACCTTTTATTACGCCGACGCGTTTCGCCGTGCGGCTTCTTCAGGGCACAAAGGTTACACTCAATTATCTCATTATTCTTTGTCCTATTTATACTTTCCAAAGCTCGTTAGCTTTGTTACGTTCATGTGACGCAATTAATTGCTTAATAAAACTGTTTACTTGTTTACAGCCTCAGGTAAAAGGCTTAATTAATTGATTTACGCGCACTGTCGGCTTCGCGCGCTAATGTCATTGTTGACGTTCGTATGACGCAATTAATTGGTTTCTAATGTCCTAAAGTTGTTTACGCTGTTCGCATCGTACTAATTAAACAACTCTGGAACGTTCTTAGAACTTGTTTTAGTTCTAAGACTTCATTGAGTGCACTGTCCAAACAAACGGAAATTCCTTGGTGTGAAAATGGATATGGTTGTCCATTTTTCGCTCGCTCCTGGGTCTGGCAATGGGTATTGTTGACCATTACAAGCCGCTCTTCTTTTCAATCATATAGTTGTTTCCATCATCCATGTCTTCTAGATATCGTATTTAGAAGATCGGTGTTTCCGCGCTTTTTCCGTTAGCCAAAGAGAGGGACCTCGTTAGAGGAAACCAGCGAAGGAGGGAGTGCTGCGTTGTGGCTCGCTACCGTGGTAACTCCTTCTCTCTTCTCTCATTTATTTCTCTGGGCTTAAACATGGTATCTTTGTTGGTCTTTTAGGCCTTAAAGAGAGAAGACGATCCGGCACAGGACAGAGAGCGTTTCGTCCATTTAATCCATGGAAGCTACTCGATGTGTGATACCCTACAGCAGGCACCCTGGTAAATATCCGTGGCTGGATCTGTGCAAACTATAAAATATGTCCTTCCAGTGGTCGCTGTAAGACTCCACGAGTCAACTAGTATATAACACGGCGGAATGGTACGAAACCACGAGCTTGTCTCAAACCACCTCTGGGCTTAAACATGGTATCTTTGTTGGTCTTTTAGGCCTTAAAGAGAGAAGACGATCCGGCACAGGACAGAGAGCGTTTCGTCCATTTAATCCATGGAAGCTACTCGATGTTTGAAAATGTGACACATAGGAATTGCTATCTGGGAAGCTACAGAGACGGATCCTTGGGTCTTGTTAACGTTCACGATAAGCTTTTCCCAGATCCTCGAGTCCTGTTTCTGATGCACTCAAAGCTCATCCGGAAGCCGACATGAAGAATTCCTTTAACGAACTTTACTTTAAGGGGACTGCATCACGGTTATCTTAGGCACATCTGTGTAGTTACGTAAAGTAGAATCTAATAGTGTGAAGTCATAGCATTAACAAGGAATCCCCCAGAAGTTCGCGTTGGTAGTATGTTTATCCCGGTTTAGCATATACCACACAAGTGAATAGTACTTTTCGGGCGCGCTGATTGGCTAGCTCGCAGGTGATTAGCCAAGTACTATTCACCTCCGAGCAGCTGAAGAAAAACAAAATGGCTTTTGTTGGTATAATGTCACAAATAAAGTTGCTCTTTGGGCCGTTAGATATTCAGCTTGTGTGGTATATACTAAAATAATCATTCACCTCAGTGGTGGTGATAGTGGTGGATATTTACCTCCTTGTTAAATATTAAAGACTAAATCATTTCCATAGTTTTGCCGATGTTAACAGAAAGTTTTTATTTTGATTGGGATGTTTTAGGAGCTACATTTATCTTATATCTAATCTTTGTATCTTTAAAGCTTAAATAAAATCACTGGTCCTTTCGTGGCACGACTGCCTGTTTTATCATTTTAACACTTGTGAGAAAGGGTGGTTTTTGTGAATGAAGTCCGATCTGGGTCCTTCCATCTATGTAGCTGTTAAGCAGTCAGCCGATGAAATTAGGGTAACGGTGGTCGGTTGCTAGGGCTTTTCCTCCCCGTTCCTTTCAAAACTAAGAGTTATAGGCCATATACAGAAGTAGAATCCATCGAATGTAACGAAACTTGGCAGGCGAATAGGTTGATAAATTACCTATTTGTTGGTGTTTGTTTCATCCTATGTGACTGCTATTGTGACGTCATATATGATGTCCAAATTTGATATTAGAAAGAAAATTTAGGAACGAAATAGTAAGAACTTGATAATAGTTTTCTACATAGAATTCTATGATTTCTGGTGAAAACCCCATCTCAATCGGACAAAACGTCGTAGAGTTACAGGTAATTAAAGAAATTCAAATTTCGTGCCACATGACCATGTTTGTATTCCCGATACTTGTCGATTGAAATCGATCAAAGTCAGAAATCACAAGACATTGTGGAATCGACTTTTATCGATTTCCGATACTTGTCGACTGATTAGTATCGAATTCGATCGACAATGATCGACTTTTATCGACTTTCGAAATTATCGACATGTTACGTCCTGTTATTTGTGAGCCCACTCCAGCCTCTCAGTTTTAACATAGTTATAATTGTAAGCCCTTTCCAGTCTTTCAGTTTTAACATAGTATTTGTCAGTCCACTCCAGCCTCTCAGTTTAAAAATAGTTCTTTGTAAGCCCACTCAAGTCTCTCAGCTTTAAAATAGCTATTTGTGAGCCCTCTCCAGCCTCTCAGTTTTAACATAGTTATTTGTGAGCCCACTCTAGCCTCTCAGTTTTAACATAGTTATTTCTAAGCCACACACACTCATTACCTGAACCATTCAAGATGTGCTTTTTGACCTTTATAGAACAAAATAATTAAAAAGCTTTTTGGCAATTTTAAAGGCAATTTATTCTCAATTATTGGATGACCTTCAGCAGCATTTAAAAAAGCAATGTTAAAATTCAAATGAGGCCTGAAACTCATCTATTTAAATTAAAGGCTATATAGTCCAGGGAAACTGTGGTTCGACGTCAAACAAATTGCAACAGAATTTATTTTACCGTGCTATTGACAAGGTTGATGAACTAAATAACATACTAAAAGTACCAAAAAATCCCATTGGTGGAACATGCTGAAATTTAGATTTGAAAATTGATCAAATTTACCACAGGATAACCACTTCTTAAAAATGGGAAAAAAATTGCAAAATTCAGCTCTTTGGGTACTTTTTGTGTATAAAAAGCATTCCATATACCAATTAGGCTGTTTTATTTATA